>APFE031728582.1:201939-234176 GCA_000404065.3 Pinus taeda | reverse complement strand
CACACTCGTGGACTTTCGACTCTTGATTAGTCACAAATTCTTGGTATATCTAGCATACATGTTGTTGGATATACTCTTGGTTGTTATAATGGTAGCTGCTAAGTTTGATCTTGGGCCTCATCCATATTACTCCAACGAGTTACCTATTCACCAAGGTTAAAAAAAAATAGTTCACAAGGCTTGAATCCAATACAATAATATTCATAGGCATGAAGTCATTATAACAATAATTATCAAGCATTATAACTTATCATGTCACTAGCGGGGATTTGAACCTAGGTGGGGGAAATAACAATCATTTTGCCCAACCACCCGAAAATGACTCCAATTGAGTAACAATTTATAATTTAGTTGACTATTTTTTATTTTTATTTTATTAAATATAAATGTAGCTGCTTCAAATAAGAGCTTGGGGTGTATCAACAAAGTAAAATAATATGTAAAATGCAAGTTTTAAATTTTATGTTTGTTAGTTAAAATAACATTTTTAAGATAATTGCGTCAAGAGGTGCTCCCTAACCAAGTATGGAAGAGATGTTTTAAAGTCTTTAAACTTGGTTCCAATTATACATAAGAAAAAAAAAAAAAAAACCCTCAAGTAATAAAATTTTATAATTAAAAACACTTCGCTTCATAAAAAAATTAATAATTAATAAAAATTGCAATTTATAATTATAATAGTTATAATTAATAATTAAACAAGTCGATCCATCTTAATTTTGGATCTACCAAGCACAAAGAGGGATCAAATCTCTTGAGATGCAAACCTCTTTTAGAGTGAAAAGAGATTTAATCCCTCTTGGTGCTTGGTAGATCGAGAGTTAAGATGGATATAGGTTGGTTGATAACTTAGTTGTTTATTTTTTAAAGCTTGTGTTTTAATATAAATGTAAATATTTTTTATGTTTGAAAAACTTTATTTGACATCAAAGGATCTTAGCTTGAGTGCTTTGGTGAACAATTTGTTTCCCCAAATGCATGGGTTCAAGTCTTCATAGACATGTTGTAATCGACCAATTAGTGGCATTGATGAATAGGTGTATTTGGTGTAATAGTTATATTTGAATGATCGATGTTACTAATTCTCAAGAGATTATCATCACTGTTCAAAAGAGAAACCCCCGCCCCCCCCCCCCCCCCCCCCCCCCCCCCCCCCCTCCCTCTTATATTAAAGGTGGGAAACAACCATCAAAAGTTATAGCTAAAGACCAAAAAAACATTATTGACAAAAGTTTGTCATGTACAAATTGAAGTGGAAACAAATACCACACCACCCAAGAACTAAAATGATAATAATATATTCAACATATCACTATCACAAAGTAAGTATAAATATCAAGAGGACGTAAGAGTCAAGCCCATGTCAAGTAGAGAGTGTTGATCCTAATCCCCATCCTTTAGTGATGAGCTCCATGTTAACCACCATGGGCTCTTATTTGGCATTGCCCTAATTGGGTTCTTCAAGACACTTTTGATTTTGAGATGGTCATAAAAACACATTGAAAATTTATTTAATTGAGGGGCCTTTGAGGTTCTATACGTGGCCATATCCTTCGCCTCTTTTTATGCTCTTTTACAACTCAATCTACTTTGTGTTGACATTAGCAATTTCTTGAAGCTTGAGAGTGTGTAAAATTAGGAGAGTGCCCTTTAGGTGGCATTTTTCACATGGTACATGGTGCATTGGTCCATTTTGCACTCCACCTTCCATGTTTGTGCATGAATATGCAAAACTAGATAGACACATATTAGAATGCCCACTTTTATTTACTAAGGTATTGTGTATTATTGGAATTACAAATAGTGCAGATGGGGGTTTTATAGGAGATGGCTGGACATGTACTAAACTTCCCTCTATCTATAAGAATATGAAAAAAATAAGAAGTTAGAGTTTTGATTGATCAAAAATTCTAATCAAATTTTAGCATTCAAGTTTGTTTAGACTAGGGAAAACCCCTTGGAGGCAAAGTTCCACCATATATGGTATTTGTATCATGGCAGGACTATAACCATAATTGAAAATTCAATTGGATTCAATGCAAATTTATTCATTGTATGAGGGTTCATTTGCTACATCTTTAGCTTATTTGTTTTTTAGTAGAAATAATCTCCAAAGGATGATAATGGTAGGTACCTAACTTATCAATTATTGGAATTCTTATTCCTAGGTACATTTTTTTACATGGAACTACTCTTGAGGAAGCCCTTTGAGCACTTCCTCACATTCTATGAATAATGTTTGGGGTAAATGTCATTAAGCACAACATATTCCCCTATCCTAGAGAGACTCTATTAGACTTTGAACCTATGACCTCTTATTAATATTCACCTAGGAATTGGTGAGCTCAAACGGGTTGAGCTAACCCATTGGGTTGTGCATATATACATTTTATCATCTATTGATCCATTCAATATTATTTAATCACACAATATGTTCGCATGAACTTTGATGCCTACTATTTTTTATTCAATTGTCAAATACCATTCGATCAATTTTTTAAATATTAACTACTAACCATCGTGCAATTCTTAGGTTTTGATGCTCATACTTCTCCAATTATTATAATGTCAATATAATTTTTTCTTTTACTTGTTTTTTTTTTAAACCTAATTTCGAGGAATGCAACCAAAATTGGAACCTATGAAATTCTCATTTACAATGTGTCTTTGAGAAATTATCCAATCAATTTTATGCATGTCTATTTTGGAATGAGGCTTCAAGCTTTTAAGCTAACTATCAATAATTAATATATGGATTGTAGGAAATATCCACGTAATGATTTTAGTAGTACTTATGATAGAGGGTTGAGATTTATTCTAAAAGTAGTTATGTCTTTTTTTGTTTTTCAATTTAATAAAAAAATGTTATAAAAATAAATTAAAATGAAACATATTTTAATTGTGAAATGAGTTACGGTTTTTGGGCATGTGGCACTGATAAACCATGCCATTGGGCCATGGTAATGTAACAAAGCCTATTTATAGGTTAAGGATTGTCATGATAAAGAGAAAGGGAAGCTAGATAATTAAAAATCTTGTTACATGTTTATATGTGTTTAACTCATATATTAATTCTTTGTATAATTAATAATAACCAACTTAAATCCATCTTAACTTTGTATCTACCAAGCTCCTAGAGGGATCAAAACTTTTTTCACTATAAAATAGGTTTGCATCTCAAGAGATTTGATCGCTCCCAACATTTCGCAGATGCAAATTTAAGATGGATTTAAAGTGATTTTATATTATTATAATTATTTATAATTATTAATATTTTTATTATAATTATATTCGTCTAGGCTTTTGGTGATCTAATGTAATAGCACGTTTGATTAACCACATCAATTTTATTTTGGCCGACGTTTCAAACCAAGCCACTTGTGTTCATCCTGAGGGGACAATGTGAAAAAATCATTAAATCTAATGAATAAATAAAACAAAGTGGATTGCATCAGTTCCAATTTACGCAGTAGGGAATTAGTTATTATAATTAATAAATAATAGTTTTTAAATTCTAATTAAAGACTACTATTATAAATAACCATTAATTGATTTATATTAAAAATTGACATTATTTTTATTAATAAAAAATTATTAATATATATATATTAATTTTATTTATTATAATTAACTAATTTATTATAAAAGGAGAGTCAAATAAAACAAAACATATTAATTATTAAATAAACAAATTACGTTTTTTTATTTCATTAATAAATAAATATAGAAATTAAATATAATTATAATATTTACTATATGAATATTCATTAATAATAATACTATTATCTATATATTATTTATGATTTTTATAAACATAAATAAATTATAATAATTATAAGTAAATTATAAGGGGCACAACTTAAAAATAAAAAAGGAGAATCCAGAAGAAAAAGCCAGAAGCCAATTTTTATTCAATTTCCATCCATCATCCTTATTGAGATTGATAACATGTTTCTTAATCTCGATAGTCTCTCTTAGCTTCTTATGGTGGAAGTGATCAACCCTCGCAATGACCTTTGCATCCTCAATGCATAAATGGTGCTTATATTTCTCTGCATGCTCTGCAAGAGTCGATGAGTGAGATCGGTTGTGCCTAATGTTTGCTGCATGCTCTTCGATTCTTTGTTTAATAAAGCGGTCAGTCTCCCCATTGCAGAGAACCCCACAGGAATACCAGATCGAGTAGACTCCTTTCATGTCCTTGGGGTCAATAGGGTCTTTAACAAATCTGAGAGAATTTCTAATGGTCTTAAGGGGCTTGAAAGTAGAGGAAACATTATTCTTCTTAATAATATGGGTAATCTTGTCAGTTGTTCCCTGGATAAACGGGCGCTGCACCTTATAGATTGGGCCATCACGATGAGGCTTAACCCTCAAATCCGTTAAAGACCCTATTGACCACAAGGACATGAAAGGAGTCTACTCGATCCCATGTTCTTGTGGGGTTCCCTACATTGGGGAGACCGAACGCTCTATTAAACAAAGAATCCAAGAGCATGCAACAAATATGAGGCACAACCGATCTCACTCACTAGCTCTTGCGGAGCATGTAGAGAAATATAAGCACCATATATGCATTGAGGATGTGAACGTCATTGCCAGGGTTGATCACTTCCACCATAGGAAGCTAAAAGAGGCTATAGAGATTGAGAAACATGCTATCAATCTCAATAGGGATGATGAGTGGAAATTGAATAAGAGTTAGATTCAGGCTCTTCTTGATTCTCCTTTTTTTCCCTTAAGTTGTGGCCCCTTATGATTTTACTTATAATTATTATATTTTCTTTTATATAAAATAATAGATAATATATAAAATAAAATAATTATATTAATGAATATATCTAATATATATTTATATATATATATTATTGTGCTATTATATTTAATTATTCTATTATATTATTTATTTATGAAATAGAAAAAAAAAGTTAATTTGTATATCTTAATATTAATATGTTTTTGTCTTGTATTAATAAAAATTGTTTATAATATATCTCTATTATCTCTCGTCATATTATATAATTAATTATAAAAATAATTTATATATTTAGAAACAATTAACGACTAAAATTACACAACTAGTTTTTAATTAGAATATACGAAATATTATTTTTAATTAAATAACTATTCCTAACACCATAGTTTTTAAATGGTTAATTTTGGATTCAGATGCATCATATTTAGAATCTAGTGGATTTTTTCACGTTTGTCTTGAGGATGAACCACATGAGTTGGTTCGACACCTCAACCAAATAATATTGATGTGATTGATCCAAAAGACATGTTTATTATAATTATAATTATAGTTATAAATATTATTTTTATTTATTTATTATTTTATTTGATAGAGTCAAAATGTTAAAGAGGACCACTAAATATTAGGCTGAAGAGCATTAATTTTATGTTATTTTATTTTGATTGAGTCAAAATGTTAAACATTAGAACATTTCTACCATACTAGGCTGGAGGGTGGAGGGTGCCTCTTGGCACAACAATAACAATAATTATTTAAAATAAAGTTATTATTTAGTTAAATTTTATGATTTTTTTTTAAATCTTGATAATGTGAGGTGTATCACGGGATAAATGATTTGATGCACATTGTGACATGATGTCTATCAATATTAATCAATAATTTAATTTATATAGTTGTGCTAATATATATTCCAAGATAGAAGTATTTAGATTTAATGACATTCTCATTAACAACTGAAAGTGGGTAAACAAGGATTAGCTCAATTGGTTGAGTCCCGTCGTTAAAACACCTTTGCTATTAAGAGGTCACGAGTTCAATTTCTCTCAACATTCTGAAGGTTAGACTCTGTGGTTGAGCTGATAAGAAGTGATCACTTCAGATGGATATACCTAGTACAAATATTTTGGACATAGCGATCAATGATATCTGAGATCCATGAACCACATACCAAAAAAAAAAAAAAAAAAAAAACATATCTTAAGTAAATAATCAAATCAATTAAATAAACACTAAAATCTATAAATTTCCATATTTAACATGAATCAAAATAAAAATATTAAAACCTATCTATTAATCCAAAATAAATCCTAATAAAAACTTTAATATAGATTATTTTACTTCAGGACATATTTCTACATAAATTTAATTTTATAATAATAATAATTTAGATAATAATAAATTTATATTATTCTTATAAATTTTTTATTATATATTTAATGAATTTAAATATAATATTTTCTTTTCAATTTAGTATGGAAGACACAATATAATGTTTTGTAATGTAAACATTTTAGCTTAGTTAAATTACATAAAAATACAATTAATATTTCCTAGCTTAGATTCATTTAACTTTGAATCTATCAAAGACCGAGAGGGATCAAATCCATTGGAGGTGCAAATCTCTTTTTGAGTGCAAAACTTAAGGAAAGATTTGCACCTTTAGAGATCCCTCTTCACACTTATAGCGCCAGAGTTAAGATGGATCTAGGTTGATTTAATTAATAATTATTGTTATTATTATTATTATTATATTTTATTTTCATGTAATTTGATTGACTCAAAATATTTATATAACATAACATAATGTTACAAAGTCTCTTCTACATTGGGCTAGAGAGCGTCTCTTTGTGCAAAAGATAATATTATATACCAACCTAGATCCATCCTAACTTCAGATCTACCAAGCGCCGAGAGGGATCAAATATGTTGAGGTGCAAACCTCTTTTATAGTGAAAAGAAATTTGATATCTCTCGACGCTTGGTAGATTCAGAGTTGAGATGGATCTAGGCTGGTCGTTCCCCTTTAAAGAGTCTTTCACCTTCTAAATATACTATATTCCACATGAATACAACGGGTCAATATGGCATTTTTATTATCTTGTGATTACTTTTATTTTTATTATTTTATTATTTTTGTTTACATAACAGGATAGGACAAGACATTCAACATCTATTCCATACTGGGCTTGAGAGTGCCTCTTGGCTATACATATATATATATATATATATATATATATATATATATATATATATATATATATATATATATATATATATATATATATATATATATATCCATCTTAACTCTAGATCTATCAAGCGTTAGAGGGGTCAAATCTCTTAAGATGCAAATCTCTTTTTTGAATGCAAAACTTGAAGAAAGATTTGCACCTTGAGAGATTTGATCCCTCTCGGTGATTGATAAATCTAAAGTTCAAATGAATCTAGATTGACCTTACTTCAGAAAGATTGTTTTCATTAAATTAATCCTTCAATAATATCTTTCAAATTTAAACATTTAATAACTCTTTGTTTATGATCAGTGGATTAAATGATAAGAGTATAATGAGAGATTCAGTGTTAAATCTAATATTTGATAAAATTAATGTTTTTTATTTGTATTTTTTAATAAACACAATCTAAGTAGGCAACGATTTCAACCAAAAAATTTGGTTTTTCCAGCACAATTTTGACAAAATATGGTGGAAATTTTTGGAATCCACCTTACAACTTTCAAGTTTCAGAATTTTAGGTGCTCCACGGTTCTTGAGGGTGTTGAATCCATTTCCAACATTAAAAAAATGATTCAAACATTCCTAGTTTCAATTTTTTTTTGGAAAAAACCCACTCAACTAAAAAATAGTCATTGAGACAAAATTATCCCCCGCCTAAACAAATATGTTTTAATATATATAGTATATATATAAAAGTGCATGCTTATCAAGGAAAATAAAGATGGCCATATATCACATGGTTTCTAATTATCCATTTTTAAATGATGGCAAGTTAAAATAATTCTTTAACATAAACAAGGTCTTTTAAGTGTAAATTGTTATTGTTGAAACGAATAAGAAAGAAAGAAAGAAAGAAAATTTGTTTAGCATCCACGAGGCTAAAGATAACCTATGGGATAAATTGCTTCTTCATTTGCTTGATGTATTCGACCATTTTTCTGTGAAGCCTCCCAATAAATGCTCCCAACTTCTCAACAAACCCCTCGCTAAATAGATTATCCCAAGAGCCAGCATATCTGCATAACTTTCCCTGTTGTATTTGAAGACCTCATATTCTAAAATGAAATGTTTTTTTGTTTCCACTTTTCCTAAAGAACAAAAAATACATACTCTTTCCTCCCACACTTCTTTTGGCCTTTTCCAGCGCCCTGTTTCACAACAAAGTTGATGAGAATTAGTCCTTAACTGAGGAATAATAATTTTGGCTCTCCAAGAGATATTGGCCTTTATGTATGCTTTTGGTTGATGACTATGAGTGGGATTAAACACTTCAATATAGTACTTTTTCTTTATTCATAGCTCCTTATCCCAAGTATGCTTGTTGAACTTATCCATAACAAAAGCTTTTACTCTTTGCTGTTTATGGGACATGTGTTCAAGCAAATACCCCATGTACTAAACCATTTGTTATTTTGCTGCATCCAAGTCATTTTTTTGTTGCACAATATGTCATTAAAGACAACCTTAGGCCATCTACCCTCTTCCATTCGCTCAATTTTTTTTAAATACCTTATGAATTGCACCATAGCAATTACTTCAATAGGAGCAACTCCTATTTCACTTAACAAGATAGCATAAGGAACTGCACTTTTAATCTTTAATTTGTTTGTAATCAAACACTTCTGAATTTTCTCAATTTGTTTCCACTGCATGTCAGATGTCCTGCTGGCCCATAGTTCACAACCATAGAGAATCACTGGAATCACTAGAAGCCCAAAAAGAGTTTGAGTGGTTTTCCAGTTCCATAACTCTACCTCTCTACACCTATTTTGAAAAGCGTAAAACACTTTCCAACCCTGCAAAGTTCTTTTCTTTCTACAACCACCAACTTAGATTTTTGTTGAAGTTAATTCGAAGGTATTTGTAATCCACAACTTCTTCCAGAATGTTGCCTTCAAAGTAGGACTTATGTTGGTTATGTTTTTTTTTTATAGAGAAAACCACTATTTTCGTTTTACTGATATTAACTTGCATCCCCACACTTATACAAAAATGCTCAAGGGATAGTAAGTGCTCTTGCAAACCAAGAGCTGATTTAGCAATCAGAATATAGTCATTTGCATACAAAAGAAACCTTATAACAAACTTACCCAAATAGATACCATCACCCTATTGTGAATTTAACCACTCCTCAAGCTTGTCGATATATAAACCAAAAAGGGTAGGAGACAATGGGCAACCTTGCTTGACTGTGATATCACCTCTAAAACTTTCAGAAATGCCTGCTGAAGTTTTAATTTTGACTTTCACCTCTTCATACATCCTATGCACAACTGCTCTCAAATGTTTAGGAACCCCAAGTTCCTCCATTCTGTGCCAAAGCTTATCCCTAGGAACCACGTCAAACGCTTTTCTGAAATCAACAAAGCAACAAAAGACTTCTTCTTTTTTCTCCCAAACTTTTTTCAATAATGTGCCTTAAAGTTATATAATGATAGAAATTAATTATTTAATGTTTATTTTTTTGGTTATTTGGTGATATGATTTTTAATGAGATTATGATTGTGTTAATTATTTTTTAGGTGATAATTACATTAGAGATAATTTATCGATGTGTTTGGAACAATTCTCATAATAAGATAAATCACAAAAAAATAAAATAGAATTATAAATACAACACTTTAAAACACATGTATTGTATAAACTATATAATTCAAATTTATGATTCCAATAATATTTTATTAAATTTTAAACAAAATTGACTCAAAAAATAATACATATAATGTCATAATTTAAAATTAAAATTAAAACAAAAAACAAAAATTGACTAAATTTTTTGTTTTAAAATTTGAATCTTGAATGTCATAATTTAGATCATACTTCATAAAATGATTGAACTAGCTCACCAAAAATTAATAAAAATTAATTATTATTATTATTATTATTATTATTTTTTTTTTTTTAAATATTTGACAAGTATTATTTTGTTTTTCCAATTTTAATTAACCAATTTTTTTTGGATTTTGAATTAATAAATTCTACATATTATATATATATATATATATATATTTTAACAATACACTTTTTAAATATAAATTATTTAATAATTATATAAAATAATATCTTTATTTATAATAAAATCAATTTAATTTTATTTTCTAAAAATATATATATATATATATATTTTTAATAATAATAATAATAAAAATTATAACACATCTATTTATATTTAAAAAAGTATATATATATATATATATATTAATAATAATAATAAAATTATAACACATCCATTACACGTTAAAATATAAAATATCAGGGAAACAAACTTCCTTATACAATAATTATATTACTATTTAATTAATATTATTTTATTTAAAGAAATTTACATCCCTTACACATCCCATTACCAATTAATATATAAAATTCGGGAATAAAATTTCCTTAGACAGTAATTATAATACTATTTAAATAATATTATTTTATCTAAACAAATTTAGATCCCTTACTCTTTAGCATTAGTTTTTCAGAAAACTACAGATATACTCTTAATATACCAAAACTATAAATATTAATATTATAAATAAATATTAATAGGTAACGGAATATGCCATGCTTTACTTAGGGATTAGGAATTAATGGGACCATCGCGATTCCTTACCAAATAAAAATGATTATTTTGGGACAATCATGAGGTTGTTGCGGGGTAGGGTGATGCACTCGTCACAATTCCCAAAGAGTGGAACCCTTCTACATTTCTTCCTGCAATACCCATAGAATAATCGAGTGAATTCTGAAAATTTACCAGTTTACTGCCCTTTTTATGCAGTATCTCTTTCAAGGTTCCCTTCATTAATGCCTCAATCTTCTTATGCAGTCAGTCCTCTTATTCGAGATCCAACTGGCTTACATTTCCCCCACAGTCCTATAAAATATAATTCTGTTACTGAACCAATTGCCCCACACCACATGCCCCAGACTCCTCCCCGCCCTGGCTGAGGGCACTTACATGGAATTGAAGACTTGCTTTCCCTTATACTCGGAGACCCAGAAGAAAAATCTTGTGAAATCCTGGCAGCTTTAATCTTTCGTGAGGCCCACTTAACGCTCCTGGAGAGTACTTGTCCTTGAGGAGGTAGGGCTCTTTGATTTCAGGTACCCCATTAATACGTTTCTGCTCATACCCCCCTATTTCTCAGGAGATCTGGGCAAAACCCATTACCTCATCTTGCTTTTTTCTGAGATGGTATACTGTAATCCCATATTGAAACATCGTATTCCCAACAGAGATCCAGTTATCCTACAACCATACGCAGGTCACTCAAAAGACAAAGGGTTGGGTTCTTCAGATTCAGGAGGAGGAGAAACGCTGAGCACCCATCCATACCCATACTGGGTCTATGTGTACCTCATCCGAGGAGGAGATACTCAGTGCTCTCGTATATATTCATTTTGAATGCCTTGTGGGCTGGTGTGGAGGGGGCAAATTAAATGCCCAGGCGCAGGGAATTTGGCATTTCAGACTATTTGCTAGCTCTAGTAATAGTGATCCTGGTTGGTCTTGCGATCGTGCGCAAATGGCAACGGGACAGAACCGCCAAGAGGGCAGAGATCAGGAAGCTTCTCAGATTGGCTGAAGAAGAGGCTGCCAGGGTTGAAGCTGAGGCTGTGGTTGAGTACTTTCATGTGCCTGCGGTTACGCCTCCTCAATGTGCGGTTTGTTTCAGTCCTACCACAACTAGGTGTTCCAGGTGCAAGGCTGTCAGATACTGGTGAGTTCCATTTTTCCACTCCTTTCTTTATTTTTGAAATTGAGGCATGGACATGAAAATTTTCTCAGCTGATTTTCAGAAATGACTAGAATTGTGCATGAACTGGAATATCTCTCTGATTTGGAGCTGGTATAGTTTGGGCCTAAATGTAACTCATGCATTAGGCATCCACACTTAGGTACTCACTTTGGCTCACCGTGCCACCCTCCCCAAATAGACCCAACAAAGTCACTTGAAAGAATAGGAGTTGAACAGTGAAAACCCATTATTCTGTTTCTGCATGTCCTGAAAGGGTACTCTCCTAAAATATACCTAACAAAATCATTGAATAGAGGGGGTGTTGAACTGCAAAAAACCACATGTCTCCCTCCACATGCCCTGGAGATAGAACACATGGCCTACCTGTACTGATATCAGTTCATATGGCATGCACATAAGAAGTGGCCAAAACATCATTCATCTAGATCTACAAGACTATCAGAGAGAATTACGGTGAAATATTTTGAAAATATAGCTAGAAGGATGTGAATGCTATTAAGAATGAAGAAATAATGCAATGTACTGTTAGGTTGATGCTGCTACGTATGAATGAAGAAAGAATACAGTGTCATGTTAGGCAGATATTGTGGAAAAGGTTCCATGTTATTTGTGATCTTGTTCATCTGTGGGATTGTAAAGAAGAAATTGTGTATTTTTTAGCTTCCTTACAAGTTGAGATGGATCATGATGAGATCAGTGGGGAGTGACATTTCCAGCAATCTGTAATGATTTAGTACCCATGTTCACTTCACATAGTAATAATAGTGGATTATAATTTTTATGGGCGAGAGCACTATAATCATCGCAGGAACAAATTACCTGGCCTTTGCCAGGTACATATATGAAGGTGGACATTCTTTCCCATAAGCCTTGGCAAGCTATAATTTGCCTATTCTTAACTCCCTGCTCAACTTATTCTCTTCTTTTTCCTTGAAACTGATGTTTGGCCAAACCAGATTGGAAGAATTACTTGCAACATCACTTTCGTGGGGCAAACTAGTCCATTAGGGGTAAATCGTATACCAATGTGCTTCTTTAGGTGTATTGGCCTAGATGGGGCAATGTCTAAGCACATGCCCTTAGGAAGATTGAAATTTGAAACACTGGACAGCTTGAGAGGTCACTGTCCTCACCATTGGATAACAACCCTATTGGTTGTTCTCTTCTTTAATTTTTGAAAATTATTGATGCAACCACAGTTATTGATATTCAAAAATATATCTCTCCATTTGAACTTGGCATTGTTCCTGATGCAAAATCAAATACGTAGGAAATATTGAAGTTTTTCTTTGACATCAAGTTTTTCCTCCAAAAATGCAAAAGAAATATGTAATATGCAAACATAATATGGTTATCTAGTGAAAACATGCTAAATAAATTGTCCAAATTATAAAAAATAATCGAGAATTGGCACAAAGTTGAAAGAGGGTTCTATATCATTGTTGCCATATGCCTAGAATTATGTGGGAGAAGGATTACGGAGCTGTCTTGAAAAAAATCCCAGGATCAAAGCTATTGTAGGACATTTTGGCGTGCACGCGCACACACACATATATTTATATACTATAATGCATATATATTAAAAAGGGTATAGAATGCCAAATTAGTTGAGGCTGCCCTACCTTATACATCCCTGCTTCCCAATGTGTTGCGAACTGGATGAATCTGACTCACCGATTCATCATCTTTGCGAGTTGGGCTTGCAAGAAAAGCAGGCAGTGGTGAGTCAGACTTGCTGGCCTAGAAAAATGTGCCCAAATTGACTTAAATGGGAATTTGCTCCATTTCATTCACTTTTTTCTTTTTTTTACAGAAACCCTTGCAGGGAGGAAATTCTGTGAACAAAACCCCAACAGAAAAGGATTTTGGTGGAGAGGTTGTCATTACTTTGCTATAATTTTGTCACAACAATGTTCACTTACACTTATCTTACCAAAATTATGGCTCAATCGTCAGGTGTTGCTGCGCAAGCTTAAAGGAAGGGAAAGATACCACTGGTAGTGCTGCTGCTGCTCCTTTATGTCCAACTGAGAGTGATACTTCTATTGTTACTGCTCCATCTCTTGGAAGTGGAGCTAACATTTCTGGGTTTGGAAGTGAAAATAGGGCTGTAAATGCAAAGAAGAAAACCATGAGACTAAATACCCATTCGGCAAGTCTATTGCTGGAGTAAACTATTATGTGCAAATGACTTTTGCAAGGTCAAATTTAGGAGTAATTACTTTTGATTGAAGGGCCATTTGTTTGCCCTCGACGATTATAGAATTGGAGCATCTCCATAAGTGTCTTTGAGCCAAAATATGACAGAGGAATTTGTTCGACAAGAGAAAATGGCAAGAACACGTAAGATGTACAAAGATGATGGTCCCCATGCATTTGTGAAAAGATAATCTAGCAAAAGTGGAGTGAGGTTAATTTTGACAACGGACTAGCTATAGTAGTAAGAAAGCAACATGCTCCTTGTGGTCCAATGGACAAGGTCTCTTTCAACAAGTGCTACAAGAGGAGATTGATATTATCATTGGATTCTTCTTCTATCTCAATTTCTTTTCATTTAATGTTGCATAATCTCCTTAAATTATTGAGAAGTGTTGAGCTTTAGTTAATTGTGTTTCGATTGGGTACATGGCTCTTGCTTCAGAGAAGTTTAGAACTGCATTGTTGGTTAAGGCAGAGGAGGAGTTGGATGAACTCCTGACACCTATCAAATTAGCATGGCCATCATCTTGTGTTAATATGTTTTTTGATGAATGGATGGATCCAGCATACCATTTGCTCATTAATTTCATAGCGTCATCAAAGCATGTACCAGTCTTCTTGAAAGCAGTGGATGCTTTTGGAAAATACAAGGATGCAACATATGTGTGTGAGTTGTTCATTAAAGTTAGCAGGGAAGTAGGTGCTGATAATCGTGTTCAAAATATATAAACAATGCACTTGTTTGCAAGGCTGCTAACATTATTTTGGAAATTGAATATCTATAAATATTTTGGAAACATTGCATTGTATGTTCTCTAAACTTTGCATTTAAATTTATTGCCTTAGATGTGACCTGGATGGGAGAGTTAATTGAGGATTTGTACCAAATGTACAATTTTGTACAAAACCATACCCATACAATGCCCTCACAAGCTATAAATGTTTCACACAATTATCATTGTTAAAGATCATAAATACTTGGTTTGCTTTCTTGTTCATCTTGCTTAAGAGGCTAAGGAAGGATAAAACTACACTTGCATCGATGGTTATTTTAGATTTTTGGTCTTTTTGGAGAAATCCAGATTTACATGCTTCAAAGAAGGTGAAGGATATAGTGTTGGATGATTGTGGATGGGAGAGGGTAGAACTTACCGCTAAGATTGTGGGTTCTATCATTTTTTTGTAATGGTTTGCTATAAAAGTTTCACACAATTATCATTGTTTAAGATCATATATACTTGGTTTCCTTTCTTGTTCATCATGCTTAAGAGGCCAAGGGAGGTCAAAACTGCACTTTCATCTGATGGTTATTTCAGATTTTTGGTCTTTTGGAGAAAGCTAGATTTAAATGCTTCAAAGAAGGTGAAGGATATTGTTGGATGATTGTTGATGGGAGAGGGTAGAACTTACTACTAAGCTTGTGGGTTCTATCATTTCATTGTTATGGTTTGCAAACATTGACAAAGCCATATTGGGAGATGTTTATGAGCGGTGGGACTCCACTATTGAGTCTGTGAAGGTGGTTATTTTTTAAAATGAGCATCCCAAGTATGGAACATTGAAAAAAATCTTATTGACCTGATAGACCACCATATGGGATATCTTTGTGAGTAGGTAGGCAAAAAATTTCATGCATTTGCATTGCTGGACTCATTTGTTGAAAACTTGAATCCCAAGTTTTATGGTCACAAGTTGCTTAGTGCTAGGCATACGCACAAATTCCCTTGTCACATGAACATGAAAGTTTAAAGGGGAGGAAGATGCATTGAATAAATTGTATCAAGGTAGAGCCATCGTTGATGAGATGGACAAGGGCTTCATAGAGTTTTCCATGCAACTGGGAGATTCAGGGGCTATGGTGTGATGAGAGACATGGAGCTCAAGAAGACCTATGCTTGCCAGGCAACCTGCACTATTTTTCAATACTTAGTCACGAGCTTCCTCTCTCATGTTACTTCATCCTCTTGTTGTGAGAGGAACCGGAGCACAGATGGGAATGTGTAGGCTTTGAAGAAGAGCAA
The DNA here is from genome assembly GCA_000404065.3 of Pinus taeda. NCBI lineage: Eukaryota > Viridiplantae > Streptophyta > Pinopsida > Pinales > Pinaceae > Pinus > Pinus taeda. The sequence goes on along the minus strand of APFE031728582.1, from coordinate 218,218 downwards.
GCTTGTGTAGTCTACAGTGCAGATATTGATGTATGTGTTATTGTTGAATCAAACCAGAGCGCGGAATCAACTGGTTTAGACTGGTTCACAATTGGTACAATCTAGTGGAGCCAAAAGTGGTTGGTGGAGGGAGAATGAAAAAAGGGGAAAAAACAAAAGAAAAGAATCCTTTCGTCTCCTTCCAATACAACAGACCTTAGTGTCTAATGGTTTGGGTTTACATTGATTACATTTTGCATATTTTATGTATTTTTTAGTAGACCGGTTCATAAATTGGTTCACATGGCAGTTCTAGTTTTGTATTGGTTTGAGTCGTTGACCCTTGATTGCTTTAAGGTCAATACCTGTTTGACTCTTGATTGGTTTAAGGTCGATACCCATTTGACCCTTGACTAGTTTCAGTTCTGATAACTTTGGTATGTGTACACCAACCTCTGCCTTATATATAGGATGAGGGAAGAATGGTTGAAGGCAAGGACAAAGATATGTGTTATACTTCTTGATGATGTGGGTTTGAACAACAACTTTGAGTTGTCATTGGCCATCTTGGATCTTAATGCACTGGTCCCAGAGCCGGCCATTTTTGATGATGATGATGATCATCTCAAGGGGTCATCTTCCACACCATTACCAACGAATGTTATATTTATCATCTTGGCCAATTCATTGCCGATTGCTTAGAATATAACTAACTAGCAACATTGAGGAAGAGATATAAAAAATATCATATTAATAAACTTAAGTACAAAAGCATAATCTTTTTCAATTTTTTGAACATCTAAAGCAACAACAACATCAAAGAAACACATTGTTACATAAATCTCAAAATAAAACTGATATATAAATATTAAAATGTGAAGTGGTACATCACACATCGATACTGAAATATGATATCTCTCTTGAGTCATAAGTCCTGACAGGATGATACAAAATCACATAAAAACAAAAATTAATATATATCATGAGATAAATCATGGTGACGAAAACAATGGATTTCCTCTTGTTTGCTTGATGGAAAATTGTCATAGTATCCTTAGAGCTCAATCCCGTAACTCACTTTTGCAAATGATGGTTAAAAGACTAGGAAGGCGAGATTGATGTGGACAGGATGATAATTTCCATTGCCTCATAATCTTTACTGAAATATTGTGATAATTTTGAAATATTGAATTATCGCTGAGATTGTTGGCTTGGAGAATGAGTTGTGATATACTGTGACATGGGTGATATGTTTCTGGTAAATTTAACACTGTTACCAACAGTCCAGATGAAGAGGAGGGAGGAGACCGCAGTGGTAGTGACAGTGGTGGTGATGATGAGTTGGATTGTGAGATCCTCTTGCAGGAGGATGAGGCATGAGACTTATCTACTTACCTATTTGTATTTTGTGATTGGCATTCCCAACTATCATCCTATCTATGTAATTCATTATGAAGACATTGAATGGAAAAACTGCAGTTTAAATTTTAAGTTTACTTTTGAATCTATATTGTACAGTGTTGTTGACACTCATGTTTGATCATTGCCTACTAAAAAGTATTAAAAATGTACATTGTTTTGTCTATATCACGATATTTATTTGTCTATTTCTTTATACACACACATGCGCATCCAGACACATACATGCACGTGCACAAAGTATCTTCCTATATCCTATTTCAGGGGTCTGCATGTCCTGTATCACCGTGTAAGGGGACTTAGATTGCAGCATGATAGATTTGTATGCTACTAATACCTACATTACATTATAAGAACTAAATAGTAAATGTATCAAAAAAGCACGATTTATAGTAAATTAAGCATCAGCCGTTTAGTACAAGACCAAATACCATCAATAGTTAGGTAGGTGCAGAATCAAAAAGTTAAAAGTTAAAACCAATAGGATGAAGTAAAATAGGAAATGGAACAGATAACATCAAACATGTAGTAGTTACAAAGTTATAAAATGGATAACAGAAAGTAGCAAATGAAATGAAATAGGCCATCATTACTTGAGGAGTTATAGTACGCATAGAATAGTGTGTACAAAATATGTCATGTGCTCAATTTACAAGCGAGGAACTAAACACTCAACTGAATTGAAGTGGAAATGCAAGGAATGATAAAGAGGGATGAGAGCTCTGCAAGCTCTAAACCCTCTTTTTGAGTTTGGGGCCTGTTGGCGCTTTCCCTTACTGTTTAATTGCTAAAATTCAATATCAATTTTCTGCAATTTCCAAGTTTTAGGCACAAAGGACAGAGTGCAGGGTTCTGTTTCATATATGTTGAAAGATGGAAATATATCTACTTTCTTTCTTCATAGTCTAAGACTCTGAGGTTTGATGAGTCTGATTCCACTGCCAAACCTCCTGGAATGGGGTTTATTCATTTAACATTTTATGTTAAAATGTAAGTTAATGAGTCTTTTATTAGCTTGAAGAATCCATTTTTTTTTCCAAAGAAAATCCTCATTATGTGTGCTCCAGGGGGTACACAATTGTAGGTGAGGAATGCGCTCTCTAAAATGCTCTCAATTGAGAGTGTGTTTCTGAGAGAACTTTTGCAGGAAGTGCTGTTTTGGATCAGAGCCAAGAACTCTAGGATATCACCCTTGCGATGCTGGGCTATATGAACATATATTATATATTTCACTAAAACTGGAAATAGAGAGCTTCCAAGGGAGGAATTGGGTTTGGGTGAAATTTGCAACACAGATCTAAACTATGCATGTTTTTTGACGATTGTCGCAAATTATCATATTTGTTAATAGTCGTAAAGCTTATGGAAATGGAAATAATACATCACTCTCTCTTTCTAATGTTCAAGACTTAACATCTTCCTTAGAGATTTGACCTTTTGTTAGGTTGCAGAAGTTTGTCAGCCTACACTACAATATCACTTTGGTACAAGCTAAGTCACAGGGTTTGCTGAACCTAAACCTTCAGGTTTGGAATTCGGCAAACTCGAAAGAGAATTTGAGTTTCGTTTAGGTTTACTGAACCTAAATGTTGAACCTAATAACGAACCGAATGAATTCAAACCTCAAGCCCAATTTGAACCTCAAGGCGAACTTAAACGAATTTTTTGTTTTAGGTTTGATAACAAGTTTAAATTAGGGTTTGCTTTTTAATTAAAAAAATGAAGTGTGCATCAGGTATTTGCTCCATCTTTGCAGTTTACATTATATTTTAACTTTGTAGCATGCATTCTTCTTGTTTTGACACTTGCACATCCCTCTTTAATCATTAATTTGCAAGTCTGTAAGCTATCCAAGCTAGCGTTGTGGGGAGCGCCCCTTGGAATCCACTCCCGAAGCGCGCTCCCTAAATTTATTTTTCGCTCCCTGAGATTTTAGAAGTGAGTGTAGGAGCGGTCGAGGAGCGGTTTCTCCCTGATTGCTCCCAAAGCGATTTTTTAAGTTAGGGAGAAAGTGGGGAGTGATCGCTCTTGACCACTCTCACACACCAGAAAGCTCTCCATGGGATAAAAAATGTGTGCAACATTTTTTGTTGGAGGGAGGGGAAGAGCAAAAGAAATATCAAATAAAAGCCTTCCTCCCCTCCCTACAATGCATCATTTGTATCATTTGGTGAGTGAGAGGAAGATTGGAGCTTGAGGTGAGTGAGAGGAACTTGAGGAAGATTGAGAGGGTTGCTTCAAGATTGCAAGGGAGATTGAAGCTTGGGATTGAAGGCACCATTGGAGAGCTGAAGAGGTAGGGTCTAGATTCTAATCCAGCATTTGTGTTTTTTATATGTTCATTGTTAAATGAAAATGTTCTCTTCTCTGTTTCCCATTCCCATTCCTCCATTTTATTGCATGCAAGAAACTATAACTCCACCAAAGTTCAAAACTTTAAACACCATTGCTATATGGAGTGAATAGCTTAGAATTTGACAAAAATACATATAATTTTTTATTAATACTTGAATGATGATTGTTACATAGAAGGGCCCTTGGCTTATATATTGCCTTGGGTGTCTCTTGGTGAAAGGGCATGATGTTCTGATCGTGCCCTTTTGCCTAATTAATCCATAATTACAAAATTACTAATTTTTTACATAACATTGCCTACCTCTCGAAAATATGCTTTGTCCTCAAAGCATACGTAATGACAAATGTTGTTGACAAAACGCTTATGTCTCTAGGAAGCTTCTTCTTCAAGTAGGTCTTTCCACTTAATAAGGTATTCTTTGATTACTCGTGATCGCAACTTATTTTCCTTGGTGGAAATGATACCTTCTGGTTCTAAAATGATCTTCCCTTTGTCATCTAATTTGGAAATGTTGTCTGTGCTGATTGGTGTTTGCCAAGTGTTTTTTTCAAGGCAAGATACATGGAAAACGTTGTGAACATGACTTTTATTAACAACGCTTACCAAGAAGGTTTAAGGTGCATGCTACTTGTTTGATTTTTTTGTTAATCTGATATACATGGAAAATGTTGTGAACACGACTTTTATCAGGAAGGCTTAAGCTGTATGCTACTTGTCTGATCTTTTTGTTAATTTGTTTTTCCCTTTTGTTTTAGGGACCACTACTTGTAAGGTTGAAGTTTAACAAATACTCATTCTCCAACTTCAAATTCTCTCTCTGTTCTGTTTCGGTCAGCCTACTGCTTCATACAATTTCTTGCAATATTTATATTTTCCTTTAGTGCTTGGACGACCTTTTGGGTTTCTTCTAACTGATCTTTATCTGATGGAAGTTTTGTCTTGATAATGGTAAGGTCCTTCCATTTAGGAGGTTTGTAATCGTACAAAGCTTGAAATGGAGTCATTTTCACTGAAATGTGGTAAGTGGAATTGTACCACCATTCAGTGAGATGTAACCATTGAGCCCACTTATTTTGTTTGTCTGTTGCATAACAACGTAGGTAGGCTTCTAAACGTTTATTGACAACTTCTGTTTGACCATCTGTTTGAGGATGGTACGCTGAACTCATGTTGAGGTAGGTTCCTATATGTCTATCGCTAACAATGACCTTGTGAAACCCATGTAATTTGTAGACATTCTTGCAAAATATTTTGCCGAGTTTGATTTTTTCATTCCAATGAAGTGTGCATACTTGGTGACTCTGTTGACTACTACGAGAATTTTTCCCTTGCCATCAGACATAGGTAACCCTTCGATAAAGTCCATTGGTATTTCCTCCTACTTCTGATTGGGAATATTTAAGGGATAAAGCAGTGCATGTGTCATAATGTCCTCATTTTTATTTCTCTGGCGTTTATCGCATTCTACTACATATTTTTGAATATCATTATTTATTCCCTTCCAGAAAAATGATTGGTGTGCATTATAGTAGGTTTTAAAGAAACCTACATGTCCGACTAACAATGAATCTTAGTACGCTTTAAGAACTTTGGATTTAAATTTAGAATTTGGACTTAGGTAAATTCTCCCCTTGTACAACAAAATATTGTTTTTCCATTCAAATTTTGAATTCTGAGGAGGGTTATTGATTATAGCACTTGTTTCTGGATCTTTTGCATACTCACTTCGAATTTCATTAAGCCATTTTGGGATAGCAACTGAAATTGCAAGTAATGATGATTCTTCGTCTTTCCTGGACAAAGCATTTGCTACTACGTTGTCTTTCCCTTTCTTATGTAATATATCCGTATTGAAGGCCGCAATTTTTTCAATCCATTTTTGTTGTTCTGTAGAGAGTGTTTTCTGCAGGAGGAGGTATCGAAGACTATTATGGTTTGTTCGTATTAAGAATTTACTTCCCAAAAGATATTGTCTCCACTTGGCTAATGTTTGCATAATGACGATTGTTTCCTTGTTGTATGTAGACTTTATACGTTCTCGCTTGTTGAGTCCCGCTTTCAAACGTGATTGGGTGACCATCCTGCATTAATACTACTCCTATGCCAAATCTTGAAGCATCACATTCAATTACAAGCAACTTTGAAAAGTCTTGAGTTGCCAGTATAGGTGCATTAGACATAATTTTCCTTTATGTCTTCAAAACACTTTCTTGCTTCAACATCCCATCGAAATGAGTTCTTCTTTAAAAGGTTCGTTAGGGGTGCGGTTACATGGGCATAGTTTTTAATAAACCTTCGATAGTACCCAATCAACCCTAAGAATCCTCTTAATTTGGAGATGTTAACTGGTATGGGCCATTCTTTTATAGCCTTGATCTTATTAGGATCTACTTTTACTCCTTCCTTGGATTTTATGTGTCTAAGGTACTCTACCTCTTCTTTTCCAAATGTGCACTTGGACATCTTTGCATAGAACTAATGTTCTTCTAATATAGTGAGAACTTGTTCCAAATGTTGTAGATGTTCCTTCCATGTTTTACTATAGATTAGAATATCGTCAAGGAATACTAACACAAACTTCCTTAGATATGGACGAAACACCTCATTCATGATGGCTTAGTAGGTTACTGGAGCATTAGTTAATCCGAAGAGCATTACCTTAAATTCATAATAACCTTAATGTGTTCGAAATGCAGTTTTCACCATGTTCTCTAGCCTTATTCTAATCTGGTAGTATCCCAATCTCAAGTCCAATTTTGAAAAATATTGGGTTCCATGAAGTTCATTTAGCATTTCATCTGCAAAGGGAATCAAAAACTTACTCTTAATCATTACCTTGTTCAATCCTCGATAGTCTACACATAGTCCAAAGGATCCATCCTTCTTTCAAACTAGAACCACTGGAGCAGCATAAGGGCTTCTACTCTTTGAGATGATTCCACATTTCAAAAGGTCTTGGACTAATCTTTCGATTTCAGTTTTTTGATGATGTGGATATCTATACAGCTTGATATTGATAGGGTTTGACCCTGATTTGATTTTGATTATGTGCTTGATTTCTCTTTCAGGTGACATCTTCATAGGAGGATCTTGGAACACCTTTTTGTGTTTTTGAATCAGTTTTTGAACTTTAGGTGGCAGTTCTTGAACTTCAGATGGTTCTTTGCTAACTCATCTTGAAGCCAACATCTCCATTTGATGACACTACATATACTGGTGCTCCCTTCCGGATCAGCTTCATCATCTAGTATGATGATACAATTTGATTCTGAGGGGGTTGGAACCCATATAATTTGTATTTGTGCCCTTCCCATCTAAATTTTATAAATTGCTTTTGATGGTTGGCAGAGTGAGAGCCTAGGGTTTGTAGCCATTGGATACCTAGGACCACATCCACTCCTCCTATTGGTATAGTGTAGAACAAAGATTCTAGATTGTAGTCCTTAATCTACAATTTGACTTTATGGCATTTCCCTAATTTTTCAATTTTCTTTTCGTCAGCTACCATCACTTTCATGTTGGGCATGGGATATGCGAAAATGTTGAGCCTTTTCGCCATCTTTGAGTTTAAAAAGTTGTGGGTGCTGCTGGTATCTATTAGAACCATTACATTGCTCTTTTTGATATGTTCTTTTAATTTTAATGTCTGGGGCTAAGATATACTTGTCATGGCCGATAATGACGCAGAATATTCTCGCTATCTGATTCTGGAGAAAATTGTGGAGAACTTCAACTTCTTCTATGTCTTATTCTTCACTATGCTTTACATGTATACAAGTTTTTGGTCTTTTTTCCCTTAGCATATTTATGTTTAGAATCTCATTTTTCGCCGCAACATTTGCACTTACCTTCTTTCATTCTTTGTGTTTCCAAATTAATTTTTTCTCCTTCATGTAGTTGTGGTGGAACATATTTTGTATTATTCGTGTTAGCAGTTTGGGGAAATCTTTGTTTTGAATATACTCTTTCAACTTTTGGCCATTGTATCCTTTCGAGCTTCTTTTCTGCAACTTTTGCTTTTTGTCTTGCTTCTTCTATAGAAGTGATGTCATGAAGCTTAAGCTCAGCCTAGAGATGTGGTTTAAGTCTCGTGATGTATGATTGAATAAGACGAGTCTCTGATAACCCAAGTACTCATGTAACTATTGTTTCCCATTCTCTAGTGTCTTCGTCCACATCTCCTTTTTGTTGCAGCGTGGTGATTTTCTTCTTTGACACCTTGGAACCTTTTAAAGAATGCATTTTTGAATTTCTTCCAACTGATAGCATGTGTCGTTTTCTTCCACCACATATACCAATTATATGCTTCACTTTCCATTTGCATGGATGCATGCTTGATATTTTCATCATCATTGTCAATACTGTAAATCTCGAAATATTCTTTTGCTTTATTGAACTACGGAACACTGTATTTCTTGTTACTGTCAAATTTGGAGAGCTCAAGTTTTGCTCTTCGTTGATATGTAGCAATTGGTAGCGTCTGCATATTTTGAAAATTTGTGTTACTATTTTGTTGATTGGGCATGAAAGATGCTTTTGGAGATTCATGGGTTTGATGTGAGTTTGATGAGTTTTATGAATCCAAAGAATTTCGATGTTGAGTAGCTTCATTATTCTGGGGTAGTTGATTTGATGTAATTTTCAACTTTTCCCAAATACAGCTCAACATCACCATTGCTTGATTATGGGCTATTAATGTTGCATTATGATTTCGATCCACCTTATTTGAAAGGATTGTATGATCCTTTTTAAATTCGTTATGATTCTGCTTGAGCTGATTCTCTATTCTCTTCGTGTGCCTTGGAGCTCCTTGATTTTATTAGAATGTCTGGTAACCTTATTCCCAAGATCTACCAATTTTTTATTAAAATCAACTACCAACATTGATGCAAACATTGATTGGGTATGTGGTGGTGTATATTTATCCAACTTAGTCTTCTTCCTTAACTTGACTTCTCTTTCCCTCTCTCTCTCTCTCTCTATATATATATATATATGTTTTTTTTTTTAAATATAAATATATATTAATATTATTTAAAGTTATACAATTAAATTAATTATTAAATTATAAAAGATAATATAACTATATGATTATAATTGTATAATTGTGTAATCTTTTTTTTTAAAATATTTAATGCGAATCAATACTATACATAACCCCTTTTTTTAATGTGAATCGATATGGTGGGTTTTCCAAAAAAAAAATCGATATGACAATAGGGATCCGGTATGTAGCGTTTGACCGAAGATAGAGCGACAACGACAGTTGACGAAGGGTGCGGACGATGTGTTGACTGGCGGTGACATTTGGTCAGGACGCAAGGACAAGCAAATTAAACGACGAAGTGGTGGAATTACAGGGCAACAAAACAAGGGAGCACACACGAGTAGGGTTACTGGTCGACGAGTGTGACAGGTGGCCGAGATGTCGACAACATGTGGAGGAGGGCGTAGAGAGGAATTGCGGAAAGGTAGGAACGCGAGACAATGGAAAAAAAGGAATTACTGCTACGATGGTTCGCTATAGATGCTTAGTGTTGTAAAAGCATAGCAACAATGGAAAATGTGGACATGGGAAGGTGAGTGACAATGGCGTACAGTCAAACAATACGAGGAACAATGATGAACAATGATGTATGTAGAAGAACAACCAGAGAATCACAACTGCTTTGATACCAGATGGAGCGAATAGCTCAGAATTTGACAAAAATACATATATATTTTTATTAATACTTGAATGATGATTGTTACATAGAAGGGCCCCTGGCTTATATACTGCCTTAGGTGCTTCTTGGTGAAAGGAGATCGTGCCCTTTTGCCTAATCAATCTATAATTACAAAATTATTAATTTTTTACATAACACTATATGGCTTGGCATTTTCTCGACGTTGGTTCCTTTTTTTGTTATGATGGTGTTGGGGAGTAGAAGGAGGAGTGATGAAGAGGATGCAGAAGTGGGTAGTGGTGGATTTGAAAACCTTGGAGAGGAGGAGTACCAAGAGGAAGAGGAGGAGGAGGATAATAAGAGTGGAGATGATGAGGGCAAAAAAACCAAAGTAGACCAAACCCCCTTGTGGAAATATGTTACTAGTCTTTCGGGAGGGAAAGGGTGTGGAACCACTAAATTTACATGCCCCCATTGCAAAATCACTTACACAGGTTCATACACTCGTGCCATAAAGCATCTTTGTGGGAAAATGGCATGGGATGGAAATAAACAAATATGGATCAAAACTTGTGGAAGTGTGTCACAACAACAAAGAGCCAAATACATAAGGGAATAGGAGGAAGCCCAATACAAATCTAAAAGATCAAAGGGTGACTTTGAACATGACACCACTATCTTACAATCATAAAGACTAAAAACTCCATGAATGGCCACCCATGGTAGTGGATATGGAGGCATAGGCACAAACATCCCTTTAAGGCGTAGAACCATATCAGATTTCGTTGATCAAGGTTGTAGGGATGATGTGGATGCAAAAATTTTCCGATTTCTCTATGCATGTGGGATATCATTCAATGTTCTTCGCTCACCTTATTGGCATGAAATGGTTGGTGACATCAATGATGCCCCTAAAGGATACAAGAGCTTTGGGTATGACAAGGCTAGAACCGTGGGACTTGATCATGAAAAAGCCAAAATAACACATGCTTTGGGTAAATTGACAAATTCTTGGAATGACTATGGGGTATCCATCGTATCTGATGGTTGGCCAAATGTAAAAGGCAAGCCATTGATACATGAAATGTTTGGTGACATCAATGATGCCCCTAAAGGATACAAGAGCCTTGGGTATGACAAGGCTAGAACCGTGGGACTTGATCATGAAAAAGCCAAAATAACACATGCTTTGGGTAAATTGACAAATTCTTGGAATGACTATTGGGTATCCATCGTATCTGATGGTTGGCCAAATGTAAAAGGCAAGCCATTGATAAGTGTTCTTGGTGTGTTTGTTAGTGGTGTAGTCTTCCTTTCAGCATATGATTACTCAGAAAAGTTTGAGACCACCATCAACATTGCAAAACCGTTACTTCAAACAATTGAAAATATTGGGCCATACAATGTCATCCAAGTCATCATTGATAATGCTTCTAATTGTAAGGTAGCAGGAGCAATCATTGAGGATAAATACCCCAACATATTTTGGTCTGGGTGTTTGGTTCACACAATGAACCTTTTGATGCATGATATTATTAAGAACAAACAACCTCAATACAGATGGATTGGTGACTTGTATATGGTAGGCAATAGAATGATAAAATTTACTACAAATCATAGCAATATCCATGGGCTTTTCCGCAATCATTCAAGGTTGGAGCTGTTGAAGATTGAGAAGACTAGATTTGCTAGCTGTTACCTCACCTTCAAGTGCCTTTTGAAGGTAAGAGAGTCATTGGCTAGCATGATATCAAGTCATTGTGAAAATTCCTTGAAATGCAACAATTGGATTTTATTCTTCTAACTGATTAATTATGTAATTTATTTGGTACGACAAATAACAAATAAATCACACTGCGATTCTTCACAGTAAAATTATGTTGCGGAAAATAATTTGGAATTGAAAAAATACATGCGCACACAATAAAAATGACACTCATATTTTTGGACAAAAGTCCCGAAAAAACCCAATTGGATAAACGGTGTAGTAGATGAGGGTTTATTTTATTGTATGCAAAAACAAAATCTGAGTACAATATCTGAATGCCTAAACTAGCAATCCTTAGCAAAATAATCTGGCCAAAATATTAGTGAGACAAATTGTCTCACCCGACATTGACCCCAACACCAAGTCTGGCTTTGTCTGGGCCACTCAAAAGTCCCTACGTTAGCCTCTGCGTAGGCCAAATTCACACTGCCTCTGGCACTGCTCTGATGTAGTCATTCTACCCAACTCAGCTTCTGAAGATAACTTGCTTTGCCTTCTGGAAATTTTTCTGGCCACCAACAACTGAATCCACCTCCTTTTCAGCTAAATTGAAATGCCCTCTAAAGCTGATTGCATAGGCCTTGCATAACTTCATTTAGGAATAACTTGGTCCTCTTGCTGCTGACTCTTCGATACTCTCCTTGTCACTTTTGCATTCCTTTTGGCTCGAACTCTTCTTCTCTGCTTGACCTCTGCAACTGGATAGTCCGATCTACCAAGGAACTGCTGTCTTGATGTGTCTATCTCCATCCCCATTGACTTGATCTTATAATCTCTCGTTGGTGAACCAACGACCGAGATTAAATCGTCATCAACAAGTAAGATAATCTCAAACTCAATACATGTGAGTTTCTAGAGCTTTTTCACCTTTTCTTAATTAATTACTATTAATTAACCGATTTTCCTAACTTGGGAGAAATTTAAATGATGGTTAATTAATTTAAATAAGGCTTTTGGCAAGCTTATCTTGTGAAACCTTTTCTGGGTTTTGAAGATCTCGTGTTCTTAGCCTCTTTGACACAAATCGAGATAAGAACACTTATTCGATGCTACAAAAACTAACACTCCCTCTTAGCAAGGAAGGCGATCTATTGTCATCACTCGTAACATCTGCTGATGTCTGGCATCTGTGACAACTTGTCATTGCCCACCAAGTCTCTATGCATACTCTGATTCATTTGTTAACCCCATAGCTGAAACATCTTGCATCTGCGTTGTCGTTGACACTGTGCTGCGCCATCATGCACTGCGGCCAACCTTGCTCTGCACTGCAATTGATCTCTTGCTGTTGCAACTACTGCAATTGAGAAACATACTATGGATCCATTGTGTCTCTGTATTAGCTCTGCAATTGTCTCCCGAGTCTCTGGCTGCAACTAGTATTTGCCACTGTCTATTGAGTAATTGTTTGCACCTTGACTGGTACCACGCCCCTCAATAATTCACTGCTACTAGTCTCTATAAATGTTTTTCATGATCTGACTGCGCCAATTGTCACTGATCCTCCTACTACTGAAAACTGTGGGCCCTTGTAGCAAGGGTGAGGATCCATGAGGGAACACCTATTTGATGCTATCCTCCTTAGACCCTGCCCAAATCTCTGCAACTCTTGGGTCTAGAGTTCAAGGTCTCCCCACCTCTCTCCTAGAGGTATAGCTGCATAAAGTGCAAATTCGTCCATCTTGGAGGATAGCTCATCTATGTTTGCTGAAGTTGCGGTTTGCTGCTCCGCTTCTTATCCATCTTTTTCTTGGGACACTAAGTGTTGTAGTGACCAAACTCGCCACACTTGAAGCATTTGATCTTCGACAAATCTTTCTTCTTCTTCTCTCCTCCCTTTGTGCCTTGTCCTGAATTGAGACCTTTCTTCGCCTTCCCTTTTGCTGGCAAGGGCTATGTTCTTGTCCTCCTCCTCAACTTTCAACCCTCTGCTGCTGCTATTGTTGGCAATACCCTAGACAAGGTTGAGCCTTAGTACCCTAGAAAAGGCTAAGCCTTAGCTACACTTGTGTGAAATCACTCCGTAAGTGTTCCCGATCAGGCAATCTGTTACGTCCAGTGATTCCCTTGACAAATGTGGTCCACTTTAGGATAAACCCATTGAGTGCTATTCACACAAGTTCACTTTCCCTGGGTTTCTCAACTATAGTTGCAAGCTCATCCCAGAAATCTCGAATCTTGGTGCGATATGGAGTTACGTAGATATGATTCGTTTTGTAGATACAGTTGCACCAGTGATTGGAGAGGTGTATGAGCAGATGGATAACATGTTGGGCAAATTAAAAAGATTGTTTCGCGAAAAGATCCCAACTTTGTATGATATTATTTACAATTTTGTGTGTGCGCGGTGGGATAAACTTAATGTTCCACTACATGCCTTGGTGTATATCTTTATGCCAAAATACTACTCTCCATATTGGTTGGAAAAACCTGCCCCTGGGGCTGGGGTTAGGACCAAACTCCATACAGATCCAGAGGTACAAAATGGGTATATGATAGCATTGGACAAGTTGGTTCCTGACAGGGAGGAGTGTGCTAGATTGCGTCTTGAATTAGGCAAATACTTCACTAGCATTGGAGTGTTTGGTTCTTTGCATGCAATGGAAGATGGGGACAAATTAGAAGCTGTCACATGGTGGGACATGTATGGCGGCCATGGGCTTTTGGCAAAATTGGCAAAAAAAGTGCTTTCACAGGTTGTAAAAACTTTTTTTGCATAGAGGTGTTGGAGCACCTATAGCTTCATCCATAATGTGAGAAGAAACAACCTCAATAAAAACTGTGTAGAAAGCTTGGTTTTTGTTCATTGAGGTTATTGACACATTATTGTGACTGGGCTCATGATAATACAACATATATGACTTGGGACCACAACATAGAGGAAGATAATTTGGAGGTTGGATCTCTACATCTAGAAGAATTGGAAACAAAACTTTTGAAAGATGATGATGAAGCAACAACAACAACAGCCATGCCACCCCCATCATTTAGTAGCAGTGCTCAAGTTCCACAAGCTCTACCTTTGTTGCCGCCACCTCCATCTACATCCTCATGTGGAGGTCAGGTGCCTTTTGATTATGGTTTTAGACATGGTCATCTGACTATGCAGGAGGAGACTCCTAGTAGACCACCACGAGCTTCTCAGAAATTAGACATTTCTCGTGGCAAGACTCAGAGGAAGCATTAGATAATAGATTTACTTGTCTTTTCTAGTTTCCAATAGTTTTTATAATTGTTGACTCTTTCATATTTATTATGATATTTTTTGTAAACAATATATGACAATTTAAGTTTGAAGTTGGCAATTATAACTCATTGGTAATGAATTATGAATACGATGCTTTGTGAAAGTTAAAAGTTGAAACATTTCATTTCATGTTAGATATTCTTTGTTATTGTTTGGTTACTTGGTAATGGTAATAGTGACAATTACAACTTTAGTGATCAATGGTGATAAATGTTATATATTGAATTTTGAAAGCTTGAAACTTAAGATTGATGAATCATGAGACTCAATATGTCGTATGTGACCAAGTTACTAACTTGTGGACTGTGGTTGATGAAAATTATAGCTTCTAGATGATTGATGTTATATGGTTGTTCAATCCATGTTTTTATGCTTTTTATATATAATTCATCATTCTACATGCTTTTGTTGACATATATGCATCAAAATAAAAATTATATAAAAATTTGCTCGCGATTTGCTCCCAACCTGGGAGCTTTTGAAAATGTCGCTCCCTGCTCCCGCTCCCGCTCCCAAGTAGCCTTGATCCAAGCTCTGGCATCTAGTTTCCTTTCAAGAACCCCTCGTCTCCATTGACAGTCTGTCACCTCCTGTACAGTGTACACTCAGCACTGTATAGAGCTTCGCTCCATCTGTCGCATCCATTGCTTCCCTCATTCAGCGCTGCATATAGAATATGGTAAACCCTCACTCTGTCTGTAGCTGCTTCTTTATAAGTTTATAGTGTAGACTTGTTCAAGGCTCAAGCCTTATTGTTATTACCTTGATCCTCCCTCAGTTGTTGGCAGCTTGGCACTGCTGTAAAATTAGCTCAACTCAAGCCTCACTGCTGTCCTCACCGACTCCTGAGTTGCTGTTTCCTGTTGGCACCCCTGTAGGCTGTGGCTGCAATTGATAAACCTCAACTGGGGCCTCCCTCACGAGTCATGAGCCACCATCACTTATAAACCCAAGCCTTATTGATTCCATAGAATGAGTCTGGTTGACCAGGCATGCCTCTGTGCACCTGGCACCATGCAGTGTGTGTGGAATTGACGTTATGGAATTATATATAGATCCTTTTAAATTTTGAACTTGAACAATATGTCATACTTATTTATTGATTTCATATATGCAAATAATACATTATTCTCTCTTTCTAATGTTCAAGACTTAGCATCTTCCTTAGAGTGTCAGCCTACACTACAGTATCACTTTGGTACAAGCTAAGTCATAAATTTTATTATTTTTAGGTTGAACATATTTTAAATTTTAATACAAGACATTATAAACTTTAATTCAAGTCAATGAAGTGAATGATAAGAACGGATTAAACATTGATGGGGGGACGTCATTTCATGTCGTCTGTTGGAGTCAGGCGAGTCCTTTAAGGCAAGAGGGGAAGCATAAGAGGCTAGAGTGGGTGAGTTCAAATCCTATTCCCTTCAAATACAAATTAAGCGTGCTCCTGTCCCACTGTCAAGCTTCATTCAATCAAAGAGGTTGCTCCGGTTGTGTTTTCCTGATTCAAATGGGAATTCTGACTAACGAACTGCGAGAAGGAGGTGAGGATGAAATAATAGTGAAATTTTGTATTAACTCCGATAGGGAAGCGGATATGAAGTCCGAGAGGGAGTTGGCTGGCCACAATTTATTATTTCTATGTTGACCATATTATAAAATTTAATACAAAGACATATTATAAAGTTTAATACAAATACATATTATAAACTCTAATACATGTAACGCCAAGATAATACTCTACTCGTATTTCTTTAGAAGATATTTTATTTAAAGTTTAAAAAGTAAGTTTATATTCTTAATCAATTTTAAAGTTTCTTTTCAAGATTAAGAGTAAATTTAGA
>APFE031728582.1:150287-200790 GCA_000404065.3 Pinus taeda | reverse complement strand
TATATATATCCTTTTAAATTTTGAACTTGAACAATACGTCATACTTATTTGTTGTTATAAGTATGCCGAACCTAAAGCTGAACCTCATCCGAACCTCATTGGAAAATTCAAAGTACCTGAATTGAATTTAATCGTTGTCTAACCCGAACCATGTGACTTGGGGTACACGTTATTTTTCTCACATGCTTTGTATTTCAAATTTTCATATATATTCCTTGATTTAAATCTATCTGGTTTTTTCGAGGGTTTTAACTGGAGTTGTTTGCTTTGGGGCCATTGCTTTAATCCAGTATGAGTCAACAATGTCACTCAGAATTGGTCACTTTTGACTTGGCTCGTTCAGAAGATGAACAGAGTTGGCTGCTGACTTGGTTGAGTCACAGTAACTCAGGTGATATCCTAACTCGCTGAATAGATTAAGTTGGACATTGATTTGTGCAAGACACTTTTAAGAGCCTGATATAGTACCCTTTAAAGAAAAAATGGAAACCCTTTAAAGAAAAAATGGAAATATTAAAAAAAAACTTGAAACCCATAAATTTATCTTACCTTTGCAAAACCTTTCTTTTCCTTATTTATTAGTCATTGCTTGATGTGTTATGTCTGGAGCTGATTTGGTGAGTAAAACCTGCTTGCTGTTGAAGCTGATTAGGAGCTAATTTGGAGATGATTTCTGAGGGAAGTCCATTTGTGATTGTCTACCCATTTGCATGCAGATTGAAGGGGGCATCTGTAGATTTTTGTACCCATTTAGAACAGATATGTCTATTATTTCTCATTCTATCAGAAAGCTTCTTAGAACTTTAATTTTATGCAAATTTATCAGATTTGGACTCAGATTACTTGTGGAAACTCAAAATTATGACTCAGCAATTCTAAATTCTGCAAAAGGTAGTGAATAGATTGCTGTGACTAGATTGTGATGCATGGATGGTTGTTTTGGGGTGTTGCTTATCTAGAATCATGCGTCTTGTAGTTATTCCTGAAATTTACTTTGTTAGCTAGGTTATATCACCCTTTCCAGTTTGGTAAGGTGCTTGAACTCTACTGTGGGAAACTCTGATGTTTAACTATATCTGTTTTCATTGTCTTCTTTATTTTTCCCAAAACAGGAGATGTATATACATGGGAATGTTGTTTTAACGCCAAGAAAAACCTTGCAAGGAAACCCAAGGGATCTTTTCCCACATTCATGGATGTTATCCCTATTAAACCTGTCTGTGTAGACTAGTGTGCCCCACCCAAGGTGATTTGAACTGTACACCTACTGGCACAGAAGTAGCCAAATGTCTGGTGACATTGGTGAGCAAATCCCTTGAGCTTACTTGGGACTGGATATGTGGAAGTAGGATTTAGCAAATCTCTATGTAGAGAAGGACTAGCACACATTTAGAGCTGAAGCCAACAAAACCCAATATCTTGAAATTGACAAAATGAAAGGTAGAAAGAAAGAAATCAAAGTGGAGTAAACCTTTGATAAATCGACACCAGATAATGTTGTATCTAAGTTGTTAATATGCACAATGCATGGAATCTGTTTTGAGAAGTAAAAGTTGTTGTGGAACAGAAACGTGCCCGAAAGTTTGGAATTCCCTTGAGCAAATTATTTGGCATTTTTGTTACCAGAGATGTGTTCTAGAATCAGGGTCTTGTTTCTTAGTTGCTGTGCTTTTTTATTTCCTTTTAAAGGATTTCTTTTTATTACTTACAAGTTTTAGGGTGCTTGCAAAATATTTAGTTTCTAAGATATTGTCTGTCTGGAAGCAAATGCAATGATGTCTTTATGCAAGTGGATATAGTTATAATAACAAACATCGGAGAAAATGAATCTAAACTTTGTTTTTCCCTCTTCATGATCTCATGAGGCATTGTTTGTTTGCAGCTCAGGAAAATGCCAAATAATTCACTGGAGGCAAGGTCACAAGCGGGATTGTCAGCCACCTGATATTGATGATTCAAATACCTTTGTGCCAAGCATTTCAATTCAAAAAAGTGAAGTTAATTTGAGTTCCTTGTCTGAACCCCAGGAAACTGAGTCTTATGATTCTAATTTAGAGGAGCCAAGAAACTCTACTCCTATCATCAAGCAGTTGGATGAACATGCTGAGCCTAGAACTTCTTCTCCTACCATTGAGAAGTTGGATGGCAATGTCACTGAGAAACACAATGTTACTGCATTGAAAGGACCCCAAGCTTCTGACTTAAAGATCAGTTCTGGAACCATAGGTGAAAGACCCAGCGTGGATGACACTATCCCCAGAGTTTTGGAATCTAGTGTTCAATCGTCTACCAGGAGTCCTGTACATATCGCTTCCTTGAAGGATATTCCCACAGCTGGTGTTCCTACCTCTGTGAGCACTGTGTCTGATATCTCTGTCAAAAGCAGTGAACACTCACCCAGCACCCTTAGATCTCCATCCGTTGGTATTGACATCTCCAAAAATAAAATTCCTTTGTCTGATGTGAGCTCCTCAAGTGCTGGGAATAATGCTTCTTCTTTGAAGGTCTCTACAACTGAACTTCCTGCTTCAAAGAATGATAGGAATCATCTTCTTGTATCTGGTATCTCTTCGGGCAGTCCTTCTGGCTCTAGCAGATTTGAGCATGGCCTCCGCAGCCATTCAAGTCATACTGATGATCTTCCTTCTTCCAAGGGTGAACCTTATCTTCCCAGTGCAGGCAACAATTCTTCCATCTCAAAGAGCAGTGAAAATGGTCAACGCACTTCTAGGACTGTTGGTTATTCATCCAACTCTAATAGCCATGAGGTAGATGCCTGTTATCCTCTCAATCAATCCTCCAGCACCAGTTTGCATGTTGTGGATGCCTCTAGCTCCCGTAATTGTACTCCCAGCAACAATGGCCAGGAGGTGGATGGCTCAGTACCTCTTAGTCGACCCTCTAGCACTACTAAGCGTTATATACCGACGACTAGAAGTTCTGGTGAAAATAATTCAAGTTCTGGAGCTTCTCTGCTCAAGTCCTCCAGTCAGAAGCATTCAGTTTCAGTGGTCTCAAGCTCAAAGAGTTCATTGCTGACTAAAGATGGTTCTCCTAGCTCTATGTGCTCAGATTCCCAAGATCATCTGTTAAACGATCTCAATGGTAGAATGGCAGCGTCTAATATTGACAGCACAAGGACTTCTGATCCTAATGGTGCAAGCAGGAGATCTGTTAGAACTGTGTTTCAACATTCTTCATCATTGAAGGAAAAAACTTCTGCTCGTAGCATTTCACGTCAAAAGAGTGGCAACTATGATGCAATATCGTCGAATGCATTCCAGAGTGTTGTTTCTTCCCTTCCCACTGGCAATACCTTGAAAGCATCTGTCAAAAGAGTTGCGCAGCAGCTGAAACCTTCAAAAGTGTCTAGACAAATTTCTACAAGAACTTCAAATGAAGGCCCAGGAAAATCAACCAAGGTATTTTAGAAACACAAAATATTTTGTTTTGATTGGTATAGGAAGGCATGTTTTTTATGACAGACCATAAGTCCTACACAGATTTGTGCTGTGTACCTCTTATCAGAATTACTGCTTACATCTGAGTTTTATCCTTTAATTAGATAAGCATATGGGAACTTATGTCAATACTAAAATTTGTGATACAATGAATTCCAGTTTAGCTATCTCGCTTTCTCCCCTTTATTTTAATAATACGACACCTTTAATACAGCTAATGTCTCTTCTCGGATTTTATAATGTATTTTCATTGTATATTAATTATTTACGTCCTGCATCTTTTGTTTTATCAGATGCTATTTCCATATGAATCGTTTGTTAAGCTTTTCAATTGGGAGAAGCTTGATCTACATCCTTGTGGCCTTATCAACTGCGGAAACAGGTATGACTCTTTGCCTTGTTGACATTTTACTAGTTTTTAGACTATAATAATGTAAATGCACATACTATATATCCTTTTTGTTGGTGTCCTATGTTAAATTTCCATTAGATTGTGTATGATGCACATGGTGGGTATCTGCTCTTAGTCAACATTCATATGAGTGGCAAATGCAATTGGTCTCTTGGAGCATTGTCATCCAGTCTGTGATTCAAGTTTCAACAATACTATATCATGGTATTAGGCATCATTATATTGTCAAATTCTGGAAATATATAGTTTTCTTATTTTATAGTAAAAGTAGCAGAAACTTGTTGAGAAACCAAGTGCAATGTAGTCTAGTCACTTAATTCCTCTTCTTGATAATTACTTGTGAATATTAGATTACTGCTTATTACTTCTTATGTGTTCTTCATCAAACAATTGTATGTTTATTCAATCATTCAAGAAAAATAGAGATCACAATGAGACAAGAGATACCAGACATTAGGTTAGTAGCCAGGGCAAACCCCACAAGGAAAAAACCCAACAATTCTTTCCTTGTAGAATCAGATCAAAATGATAGATATCCAAGTCAAGACCAAGACCAAACTGCCACAAAGATACCAAGTCAAGCCCTCCTCCAAAGTCAAAGTCAACGCTGGTCAAACTTCTTCAAATCAGGTCAAACTCAAAATTTCAGACCTGCAACTAGGGCCGAATTGTGGAAAAGTGTAGTGAGAGAAGGTCTTCTCTGGCTTGTGCCTTAGCCAGAAAGACCAAGTTTGCCCTTCCTTTGACCATGTACCAGTTCATGGAGATGGAGAAGTTCATGCATAGTGATGGAGTTTCAATCACGTGGAGCCTTCCTCAGTTAACTACAGGATCGATTGGAAGTCCGAATTTAGAAGAGGATGAGTTGGCAGCTTCAGTTTTTAATTGAGGGGAGGACGAGTTGGAGAGTCAGTTAAACTCAGTTAACTAGTCAATCTCACTCGTGTTCTAAATTTTTACTCCCAGATTTAGCATGGATCAAATTGATAAAAGGAGGAAGAAGGCACAAAGTTTCACAAATTGTTTTGTGCACAAAGGTTTGACAAGACATAACTCACGAGTTTGTAAGAGAGCCTTTATTGTGAAGTGCAGGAATTGTGTCCTAAGAAATAGGAGCCACAAGTGTGCTAGGATTTAGCATCTGGAGTCCTAAAAATTAGGAGTTGAAGTGTGCTAAGAAATAGGGCCACAAGTGCGCTAGGAAATAGGAGACCAACACAAGGAATAAGGAGGCGAAGTGCGTAAGGAAGGAGGAGCAGAATTGAAGCAAGACAGCAGGGTTTGCAAAGCAAGTCAAGGAGGCAGCAGAGGATCAATTGTGTGCAGGAACCAAGATCAAGTAGTAATCAAGGAAGGCCAAGATCAGTTGCATCAGCTGAGATTTAGTGTGAGAAGCAGAACGCTTTCTCAAGAGACAAATTGCTTTGTAATAGATTCATTTGCTAGAAGGAGAATCAATAAAATAGCCACATCAAACAAGCGGGATTTCCCTGTTGGGTTGCCTGTGAAAATATGTGTGTCAATTTGTGCATGTGTTTTTATCTCTTTGTGTTTATTCCGCTGCTTATGAATTGTTAAGAGACTCTATATCTTGGTGAAAGTAAACTAGATTTCAGTTTTCAGATATTCATCTATGTAGTTGCAGAGTTTCATGGGAATTTAACAGGAATTTTGGCCTGCAACAGACTCAGAAAATTTCGGCCTCTTTTCAAGAATTTCATCCTTCACATGTGCGAGTTGGTAGAAGTCAGAGATTCAGTCAATGATGCTAGATTCTCCTTGTTTTAACTTGTCTTTCCCTCTCCTTTGACTCGATTTCTTTCTCCTTCGTTAGGTGCAGAAGATAGTTGTTGTGATAAATGAGTGAATGTGCTCTCTAAGAGGTCGAACTGTCTCTTATATATAGCTGTCCAGGAGGGTCAAATAGGTGTCACTTTGGAGGGCCAGGCTGGCTTGTCCAAGGAGGGCCAGGCTGGCCTGTCCAAGGAGGGCCAAATTGGTCATCTTGTGGTCTTGACTCTTATGACTCAAAATAAAAATTCAAACTTTCTTTCTTTTAAATGTCCAAATGAGACATGACTGAAATAATTTTTCTTTTGTCTCAAAATAAATATCTTCTGACTCTAGCATGAAGAACAAGCTTGACAGAAATATAATAAATATATAAATGATAAATATACATTATGAAGACCGAACCTAGTTACAATTTCAACAAAACGGTTATGCTGAAGTCCATAAATTAAAGATGCTCCAGTCTTTTCTGTTTCTAGTTCTAAATAGAAAGTCTGGAATACTACTAGGAAAGGGACAAGTGATGTATGTACTGTAATCCCTTCTTAGAACTGCTTTGGTCCTGGTTGTTCTTGCCAGCATTCAAACCCTAGAGGATGGAAGGTACCTATCCTGTGTGAGGGAACCCATTGAAACAGGTTGTCTACTTCTTCATTCTCTTATAGTTTTCAAACCAGGCACAGTTTCTCAACTCAGTCAGATATACACAGAAATTTCCTGCTGCAGATGCTTTACTAAAATTTGTCTCTGGATTTACTGCAGCCCATAGTTATCCTTCCTCAAACCCTGAATAGAACTATCTGGATCTGGTTGCTGTTTCTCAAGCTTATAATTCATGTTATCTGATTTCTTCTCAATTTGCTTCTTCATGTTGCACTCTTCTTCTTTCACCTGTATCATCCCCTTCACTATTTCAAATACTGCCTCTTTATATCGGGCTACTACGTTGTGAATTTTGCACCTGGCTCTAGAGTGTTTGGGGTCATTCCAATTTTTGTGGCACCATTCTTTCCCAGGGCCGTTATATCATTCAGTGATTGCTGGCTTTCTTCTGAGATACCCAGAGACTTACCAAATTCGAGACCTAACTTAGATAAGTGCTTCTGTGGAGGATAAAGCTCTTTCTTTGACTTTTTTATAGGAGAGAGCTACCCAGATCCCATTTTTTGCCAATTTGGATATACATGCCTCTTTCTCTGTTTCCGCTTCCCCCAGCCTTCTCCGGGCTCCATTCTGACAGAATTCCAGAAATTATGTGGATAGAAACAGAGTGAAGTTTGCTTTGATGGGTTACACAACAAAAGCTGTATGAAAGAATGAAGAAGGTGACAGACTCCTGTCCTCCTATTACATCTATGAGACAGAATTTCAGAAATTCTGGGAATAGAAACAGAGTGAAGTTTGTTTTGATGGGTTACACAACAAAAGCTGTATGAAAGAATGAAGAAGGTGACAGACTCCTATGAGACGACAGGTTTGCTTATTCAATGTGATTGGATCAAGGATCCAAATCTATCTAAGATTATGATCCATCAAAAGTTTCTCTTCCTTGATTGTTGGCAGTGATGGGTGTATCCTTGTTGGACATTCATATCCAATCTTTTGGACACTGGATTTTTAAGTTTGAAAAGACATGGTAACTCAGTATCCCTAGCTTCAAGATAAAGTTATGTTTCCTAGTTGACTTTTGGGGCTCTTATTTTTCTTATTTCTCACTTCAGTCATATTCATTATATTTCTTTTGCCAGATATTTTTTATTTATTCTATTTTATTTTATTTTTTTAATTAAATTAGTTGCACCCAGAAAGCAATGAAGTATATATATATATACAATCTGGGGTTGTCTGATATACTTATGAAGCCCTAAGGAGGATCAGAGGTTCTGTCAGAATAACACATTAAACCAGAAATACAACAGATCTAAACTTTCTTTGCTCTAATCTCGAATTACTATATTTATATTACGGACAACAAAATGACAGTTCAATGGGCTACTGGCTGTATCAGGCTTAGATACAAAAACAAGACAAAAACATGATTTTAAAAAACTGATCAGAACCATGTTGTTGGACTTACGCTCCTGGGCCAGTACGAGGAGGGATGGCATCCTTTTCCTCTTTCATATAAACCAGTTTTTATGGTTTCTTCAAGGAGCAAGTCCACGTTGGCATTGAGACACCTAACTGCTTGCATGATCAGATGTATGTTGTTCTTGATACCCTTAGGGCAGTCTGTTCTTGACATGTCCAAAATCTTCAGCATGAGTCCCATGTTTTCCATTTTTAGACTTAATTCCCCCAGTATTTCCTTCATTCTGAGCTTCTTTCTTCCCCAGGTAGACTCCCTAGCTTGTGGGGGACTGGTGAACTTGTTCCATGGTTGTAGCAACTGTGTAGATGCTCCTATGAGGTTGAGACTGCTTGGGGTCCTCTGCAGGCAAGCCCCCTTCTTCCTCCATAGCTACTTTCTTGGCTTCTCAAATCCCCCTGATAAAATGTTCTCTCCGCATGAACTGCTAAGCGCCCTGGTGAAGCCTTACTTCCTTGGCCCTGCTAGAGTTGGGTAGACAGAATACCCTTTTTCTGCTTCTCTGCTCAACTTTTTCAAAAGCTCCAAACATTATGACAGAACTAACTGCCCACTACTTTCGAGCAGAGTTTTCAATTTCCTTTTCTTTCTTAGAGCAGTGAGAGTTTCTCAAATCATGTCTGTAACTCAGCAAGTTATGATCTGTAGACAGGATCGATAGGAACTCTGTAGATCTATGCTACCTAATTCATCAGAGGTCAATAAATTTTCTCTCCCACAAGTTTCACTCCGTTTTGAATGCCAGTGTTTGACTTTCTCTATTGCATTATGGTTCAACATTGTTGGAACACTGCTATGCATGGTCGGACATGTGTTCGACATGTGCCCCATTTTAGGATACATGTCAAATGTATGTCTGACACATGTCCTATTGTGTCCAGTGTTGGACATGTGGGATATGGGCATGCAAGTACTGGGGTCCGGGGAGCATGTCCTGTTTCCTAGCCTACAAGTTACTTGCATTCAGGGTATGACTCGCAAATACTTGCAAGCACAACTCTCGACTTGTCAGGAAAGAATTAGACTCGGGACCGAGTTAACATGGTTTGATGGAAAGGGAGGGTAGAGTTTGATTTGGGAGTATGTTTTATTCAATTATGCGCTGCTTTTGGATAAAGCTCCATGTCTCCTTTTTCAATTTCACCTTAATCTCACACCTCCCTAAAATGTTATCTGATTTGACATTCAGGTTTTAATAATTTTGGAGCTGACAAATTTGCAAGGGGATTTTCATTTCCCTTCCTTTTGGGTGGGGATAAAGTGTGTTGAATGTTAAAGTGCCATGTCGTCAATCTCCAAATTACCCACTGTTGTGACTGTACTTCACATACAATGCTCTTGCCACCATCTTGTCCATGTGAATACCCTGCACCAGAAAATCTTCTCCTCTTGTTGGACTTCAAGATTGTTGCCAGACCCACTGGGCTTCGTGTTGTTTCCTCAAGGAATCCACATCCAGATCTGGAGTACATAAGCAAGGGTAGATCTTTCTGTATCATTTTTGAGTGTGCAAGAAGTACAACCAGGGTGGCAGGTAGAGCTGGAGATTGTTTATGTGGTGCATCCACTTGATGATCATTATCCTTGGATGCCACCCTTCTATCCTAGGTGATATATTGAAACAATGTTGACTGTCTTCTCCATTTCCTTTCCTGAAGGTCCTTGGGGAATCTATTAATCTGCCTTGTGGGTTGTTATATGCTATAAGCTATATTGGCCACCAAATCAGCAACTTAGTTTGCCTACCTTCTAACATTCTGGAAACAGACTTCTTTCACAAGTTGCTTGCTTCCTTTATCCATTCTGGAGTTCCCAAATGCCAAGCTGAGTTTTTGTTTTCTTCAGGAGCAAATTTGTTATTAGTTTAGAAACCCCCTCAAAAATTCCCTTTGGATAGTTTAATTCTGAACACAACCTAACATCTGCTTTGATACCTTTGAGTTCTGCAATCTTAATTGTTCCCTGGTCAATGAATTTTGTCATGATTGTGACAATGTTGCGTTCTTTATTTCTAAGAGTACCACTTGCCCATGCCTTTCAAGCTTTACCTTTTGTGGCATCATTGAAATTTACCTTGAACTAACCCTGCTATTGTGGTTGCCAATCTGATGGAGGGGACCTGCCCTCCCAAAGGCTGTCCATTAAACAGTGTTGTGAAGGAGAGGGAGGGAGCAGTCCTTCCCAAAAGACTCCAGGGAGAGAAATGGTTCTGGGAGTATTCTGTGCACACTTATATTAATAAATATGTATGTGGTCCCAGGAGTGGTCCTGGGAGCACTCGAGTGTTGGAGTGTTTTTGAAGTGGAAGTGGGAGGCCCTGCAGCACTCCCATGAAACACTGCCTTTAGAATGCCTCTTCTTCATTGTATACTTACCAGCTTAGATCCATCTTAACTCCGGATCTATCAAGCGCCGAGAGGGATCAAATCTCTCGTGGCACAAACCTCTTTTCTGAGTGCAAAACTTGAGGAAATGTTTCAACCTTGAGAGATTTGATCTTTCTTGGCACTTAATAGATCTGGAGTTAAGATGGATCTAGGCTAGTTTGATACATATAAGCTCGGTAGTTAATACAGTCTACTTAAAGTTGTGTTGTTAGACCGTAAAACCTAATAAGCTCCTTTGTTAGACCGTAAAATCCAATAAGAATATATATCTCTATCTTTGCAGGATTCTAGGATATTAACTATCCTTGGTTTAATTTTATTTTTGATGTTATCATTTGATCTTCTAAATAAAACTCAATAACGTGTATCTAAACTAAGTTGTTATGAACATCAGAGAGACATATTCCAGTGAGTTTTCAAGCGGGGGTTAGAACCAACAGTTGACACAGTCTAAACTATGCAACATTAAAAATAAAATGAATAACGTACAAAACACAACCTGGAAAAATCTAATCTTTGAAGGCTATGTAACAAAGTGAGCAAGGCTGTTTTTCCCAAGTTTTACCCGGAAGACATGCATCCGTGCAGCGTATAAAGTTTTTGTGTAATGTGCCTTTTTTGAGTGGGTTTTCATTGCCAAATCAGATATGAAAATTGTTCAGGTTATGATATTTGTTGTGGAAATTAAGGTTTATGTTGATCTAACTAAATTTTTTTATTGCAATTAATGTGTCACATTAGCAAATAATTCTTTTAAATAGGCTACATTAGAGAAGAATACCACAGGCAAAACCAAGGGTTGTGAAAACCTAGAGCCCAAAAACCTCCATCCATAAATTTACTATTTTGTCTCGATTTTATTATAATTATTATTTATTTATTTAATTTTGTTTTTTAAATTTTATTTAAATTTTACTTTAAAAAAAATTAATTTGACCATTAGAGAAGAAGACCATGGGAAAAACCATGCGTTGTGAAAACCTGGAGCCCAATAACCTCCATCCATAAATTTACTATTTTATTTCATTTAATTAATTATTATTTTTATTTTTTAATTATTAAATTTTTCTTTTTATGTATTGGCATTAAAGAATAATACCATAGGTGCACGAGCTAATTTATATTTTATCTCAATTTTATTTTATTATTATTATTTTTTATTTATTTATTTTTATTTTTACCTTATGTAATTCAACCAAGTCAAAATGTTTACATAACATAACAGATGCATACTTATGAACCCCACATTTAAGAAATATTCACATATTTAACTCCTACACATCTAACGTCTAGCATGTACACATATAACACGTACAGATCTAGCATCTAATGCCTACACATGTAGAGCGTCTCTCGGCGCAATAAGTTTATATTCATTAGTCTTGATTCAGATTCTCTTGAAGGACCTGCTCTTAAGATTTTCTCCCAACCTTGATCTCTCTTCAACTCTGGAGTTGTAAATACTCTCAGCTCTCGATCCTTCCGCTTGGTTTTCTGATTTGTTACCCAATCTGCCACTCTATTGGCAGTTGTTCTGACATGATGGAATTTAGTAATATAGAATGAAAGCCTAAATGTTTTGACCATTTCAGTTGGTCGTAGAGCTTCCAATTCTGAGGAAGAACCTTATTTTGTATCACATTGATAATTATTTCGAGTCCTGTTTCTCAATAATATCCTGGAAACAAGAGCATGGTAGGATTTTACATCTGCAATTAAAGAATTGACTTCCGCTTGGTTTTCTGTATATCCTCCCAAACGTTCCATGTAGGTTTTTTTGAACTGGCGTTTATGATATTGGAGGACTCCTGTGCAACTTCATTCCCAGGATTTCTGTTTTCTGTCCCTTTGAAATTGATATTTATCTACTCCTTCACATGTTGCCAATACTCCGACTTTGAGCTGCCCTTTATAATAATCTTGAAATAATTGTCTGGATGCTGAATTTGGATTGCACTTTATTTTCTGTGAAAGTTTATGTTGTTGCAATTGCTGCTTTTTCTAGAGTTTCAGTATCCACCTTTATGCTTTTCTTTGTAATGTTGTTGCACTGGCTGTGCTATATGGTTGGCCATTCTTGGTTGCTTTTCTCTGCTTCCCGCAGTCGGTGTAACAGTCTCTGCCTGGCTTCTTTGTCCAGTATTTCTTTTTCCTTAACATTTAATGGAAATCTCTTGGCTACAGGGGCTTAATTATAGTCTGTGATGATTATAGAAGCCAAAGCTATTACTAACTGTCTGGCACAGTTCTGTCTTAATCCGGGATCTGCTAAATTCGCATCAAGGGTTATCGAATTCCTTGAGGTGCCAATCTCAATATTTTCACACCCACATGGTTGATCCGGGGTTAAGTGGATCTGTGCTAGTTTCTGTATTTATAAAAGGCCAACTCAGTTGATATATGCTAGTTATAACTTGTGATGGTTATAGTAGCCAAGATTATAATCCCTGCTAGTTCAATGGATCTGTCCTACTGCATAACCTATTAAATCTAGTAGCCAAGGTTAGTACTAGGACAGATCCATTTTAACCCATAATCTATTATGTGCCAAGAGGTGTCAAATTCGTTGGGGTTCCAATCTCAATGTTTTCTCCACCCCCTTAGTTGACCTGGCCTTTAGGAGGATCTGTGATGGTTTTTGTCTGTGCGCGCGTGTGTATGTATGTATATATATATATATGTAAAATGCACGTTAGTGTTTGGTCATGTATTTATGTTGGTTGGTTTTATGTTTATATCTCCCTTGTTTTTAAGGTTACACATGTGTGCACACATAGAGTTGATGGATACCTTCCTTCTAGGCCATAGAATGCAGTTCTTGGTGCAAACATTTTATGCACACTCATTCAAATATTTGGTTGACTATCATACTCAAAATGATATCAACAACAATTTTATGCAATGGTACTGGTTTTCAATATTGAAGTTTTTGGTAGCTTCAAAAGGTCTTCCACATGAGCTTGGTGTCTTAGCATGTACGAGATGGTTGATTGCCTCTTTAGGTACTTGCTTGGTGGAGTAAGTGATTTATGATTTATTATCTAACTCTAACTTAGCGAAAGTACAACAATTAAAGTCAATTAATTGTGGACTACTAAAGCAAAGTACTAAGGATAAATACTTTAATTATTTAAGTGATTTAGATATGATTTCAACGTTGATCTCAAGTGAGGTGAGATCACCTCGGCCTAAGGGAGAGGTGAAGAGTCAAGACACACAAGTAAAGGAAATGATTTTTTTTAGAGTGAGAGGCTCAGCTAGACTAAAGAGAAGGAAGAGTGCATGGAATTTCAGGGTTATTTCCAAGAGGCCGAGTTTAGGAAATTGAGAGGCTGAGTGGTTGAAGAACATAGCCATCAATCACTTAGGAGGTTAGGGTTAGGGATTTGGCTTAATGAAGTTAGAGGTGCAGACGCACAAGTAGAGGAAATGGTTTTCTTTAGAGCGGAGGCTCAGCTAGACTGAAGAGAAGGAAGAACACATGGAAACTTTGGGAGTATTTCCAATAGGCCGAGTTCAGGAAATCGAGAGGCTGAGTAGTAGAAGCACAGAGGAGGATGTGTTGTGGATAGGTCGATTTATTTAGTGGGCCAATTTTTCTTGAGTGTGCAAGGGTTATACGAGGAGAAAAGGAGAGGGTCAATTTGCTGGTGGTGGATGCCGAGCTTTTCCAAGGCCTAACTTTTCAAGAGGACGATTTTCTAATGGGTCGAATTCCTTGGGCCAATTTTTCCAATGGGGGCCAAGTACACATTCCAACAGTGCATTTTTTTTGTTTATTTTTCTCTGTGGGTCTAGGCCTAGATTTTCTCGAGGATTTTGATGAAGGAAAAAATGTTACGGGTGTATACTTATTGGTGTGATGTGATTGATTTGTTAAATTTCCATGAAACTCTGCAACTACTTAGTGAATACTGAAAACTGAAATCTAGTTAACTTTCACTAAGATACAGAGCTTCTTAACAACTTATAACTAGAAGAATAAAAAAAAACAAAGAGATTAAAACACATGCACAAATTGACACACTTATTTTTCTCAGGAAACCCAATAGGGAAAACTTGCTTGCTTGATGTGGCTATTTTATTGATTTTCCTTGAGCACTTGGATCTATTACAAAGCAATTTGTCTCTCTTGAGAAAGTATTTTGCTTCTCAAACAAATCTCAACTGATACAATTGATCTTGGCTGGCCTAGATGCTGCTTGATCATGACCCTCTAACACACAATTGTTCCTCTTCTGCCTCCTTGACTTGCTCTGCAAAACTTGCTCACTTCTGCTTGATTTTTGTGCACTAGGTCCCTGTTTCCAAGTGCACACCAACCACTATTCTCTAGTGCTGATCAACTCCTATTTTATAGGGAAAATCCCTATATCCTTGCGCACTTGCTACTACCTATTTCTTAGGACCTAGCTCCTCTTTTCTGCGAACAACTAGCTCCTAAATCCTATCACACTTGCGCCTCTTATTTCTTAGGAGAATTTTTGCACTCTCCACAATCAAGGCTCTCTTACAAACTCGTGAACTCTGTCTTGTCACAAACCTTTGTGTGCAAAACAATGAATTTCCTTGTGCCTTTGTCCTCCTCTTTATAGGCCCAATTTGAACATGAAAGGAGACCCATTTCAAATTTTGAACTCGAGTTTTGATTTATGAGTTAATTGAGAGTGATACTCTTTCTCTCTCCAAGCAACACTAGAGTTCTTAACTCGTCCACTCTTCAATCAAGACTGAATACTAACTCGCTCTAACTGAACTTGTAACTGCCACCTCGTTCTGTAGTCAAACTGATGAAGACTCCACTTAACTGAAGCTCCAACTCTATGCATGCTAATTTGATGATTATTCCAATAAATTGGAAATAACTCATCCCAACTGAAGTTTAACTTATGAGGACAATTTGAGGTCTTCACTAGCTAAGGCACAAGCCAGAAGACC
Source organism: Pinus taeda (assembly GCA_000404065.3). Classification (NCBI taxonomy): domain Eukaryota; kingdom Viridiplantae; phylum Streptophyta; class Pinopsida; order Pinales; family Pinaceae; genus Pinus; species Pinus taeda. Next base: position 185,712 of record APFE031728582.1, on the reverse strand, counting down.
TCACTCGCTACATTTTCAACACTCCCTCTTAGCGAGGAAGGTGCTTTTGGGAGAACTTCTTCCACTTGGATCTACCTCCAACACTATCACATTATTTGCTCTTGCAGTTGCTCCCTTTGAACTAGAAGACTTCCCTGCTTCCTACTGCGAAATCTAATCTAAAGTCCTGTTCTTTCCAACCATGCTCTGTGAGTCTATCACCTCAATCACAAGTGCCGTGTACTTCATTGTAATGTCCTCTACGAATTGAGGACAAATGAGACTCATTAGCCTATCCTTCCCTGTAGGCTGTTGTCCACCTAAAAGGGGAAAAAACCCCAAAAATACCCATTGTTGGGCAAGTTTTGGGGCAGCTGGGTAAATAAATCCCAAATTAGGGTTTTGAGTAAGATTTACTCAATCACTTGAGAAGATGAAACCCCTCAAGAAAATCTATAAATAGAGGATGATTGAATTCAATTTGGATCATGAATTGTGGATCATCTAATTGGTTTCTTGAGCATTAGCTCTGAGGGTTTAAGGACCCCTTTTCTCTTTGTCAATTTCGGTGTTGAAAGATTCCACCCTAGTTGACAACCTCTTATCAATTTTCTCTGCCTCGGTGAAGGATTTTTTTGAAGCAACAAATTCTTGGGAGACAAAATTCTGTTTTGGCGCAATGATATTCTATCTGGCATAGGAAGATATTTAAGGCGACAAAATTCTCCTTGTTCTGTCTCGTTCTAGCTGCAGGCACCATCCATTCAAACGACAAGGTATTTTGATTTAATTCTGCCAGTCGTTCTTGCAGCGAATCTAGTAAGGGTTATTGGAATCAGTATTTCTTAGCAATTAACACTTTATTAATATTTTTTCAGAGCATTAGTTAATCTTCAACAATATTATTATTATTTAGTATCAGAGATCAAAAACATTAAACAACACAATACAACAATGCACAAGATAGACACAGATTTTTAGGTGGAAAACTCCCTCCGGGTCAAAAACCATTGAACACTTCTTAGTAATTGTCTTCTTCTCTTTAAAAGAAATAATTACATCAAGTTTTCAGCTCCAACTGAAGGAGGCACCAACCCCCTAGTTTACAAGCACCGACCTGAAGGACGCACCAACACCCTGGTTTACAGGGACCAACCTGAAGAACACTTCAACGCCCTATGCTTTATCAACACCTACTGGAAGGACCCTCCAATGCCTTGTTGCAAGCTCCGACTTGCCCTAGCACCACTTTGCCGCCCTGAAGTGTTCTTAGGCACCAACTTGAAGGCGACTCCAATCACCTGCCTTGCACCACCCTGCCACCCTAACGAGTCTGTGGACCATGTTTCACAAGTTTCACACTAGATCCCCTGTGCTCTGAATCAATATAAGAAAGCTGTAATGAAGATAATGCTGCACTGTATACTCTGTCAAATCCTGGTAGCCACTGAGCACTGCCAAATCAAGCCACTAATAAACTGCACATCAAATCCTGTTTATCAATGCTGTCACATCAACTGTCAACTGACCAACCTAACCATTGCTCATCACTGCTCAAACTACTACCACTGACCACTGCACATCACTGCTGAAATTGATCACTGCATATCATTGTCGAAACTGACCACTGACCACTGCACTTCACTGCACTGCACTGCTCATGAATGAATAATCGTTGAAGAGTTCATACTTCATAAAGCAGGCTACCAAACATCACTGTACCAAACTGCCTGTACTGCTGTAAGTGCCGAACACAAGTTTCTGATATCAACACAATCCAAGATGCCTCAGGTCATCCTTATGACCTGCTCTCAATGCTCTCAAACACTGTCTGAGTAAGGCTACCAACATATGTCTTATAGCTGCTCAGATTAAACCCAAACTCTTTCTTTCAACCAAGGTTACCAAGGATGCACAATACTATAAAAAATCCTGTCGCAATGTCCTGCCATAGATACCCATCAAGATCACTATATGCGAAATACTATCCTGTACATAAACTGTCTTACCTTCACTGCTTGTATAGTAGATGTGCTGCTACAATTGAGAATGAAGCAATAAGATTTTGTGCACATACTGTCACTATCAAGGTTATGTCACAATTCACTGTTTCATTTATCTCACTGGAAAGCATATCTAAGTCATTGGTTTAAGATTACTGTATTGATCACTCCCATATATGCATCAAAGGTCATAATAGAGTTACTGTCCTATAGGGTTAGTTTGGATAGTTTTATTTCAAACACAAATAATGGAGACTTAAAGATAAGTGGATTGTGGGACTCAACTATGCAATGCTAAAAATGAATGAGATATCTTAATTGCACTTGTCCAACAATACGATTCTCATATAGTTGTGTCATAAATTTACTTAAGATTTTATATATCCATGCTATTTGTTCTTATTGCAAGTCTACGAAACCCAACCCTTTGAGCACACGATTATATTAAATGATGCAACCTATGGTAATTCCTTCTTCATACACCTTTAGGAATCATCACATAGAAGTGAATCACTTGCCGAGTTGAGGAAACAAGTTATAGTATCAAATGCCACAGATTTGTCACAGTCCACACTGTGTTGAAGGAGGTTAGCATCACTGTGACTTTAACTTCAGTGACTAGGCTGAAGCCAGAACTGTTCAATCCTTGTAAATGTCACTACTGTGCCACAATAAAATACAAAGGGATCATCGACAGTTGTTTCTAGGTCACTGTACTATAGATTGCAATAAATCTAATTATTCTTGTATAGTGGTAGCAGGCAACTTATAAACTTAAAGCCCAGTCCTAGAATGATTCACGACGCTTTTGAAATGCCAGAGGCGTCATAGAATATTATTGTAGAATCGGCCGCAACAGGCTTCAACAATATTCCTATTCACAAATAAATGTGAACCAATACTTCTTCCTGCTGGTAAATGAAGGTCACACTGCTGTGCAAAGATAATGTTAAATTATTTCAAGGTCATAAATTGCCAAATTTGTTTCCCTAGATAAGAGCCAAATCACAAAGAGACAACTATAAAAGACTTCAGTTCTCTAGCTGCAAGAAAAAGAAATGAAATCCCAAACCAAACAAAAAACAAAGTACTCAAACCCTGTCTTCTAACTTCTTCTCTGTTCAAAAATGTGCATATGTATGAGCTCAAATGTATGCAGAATTTAATACCAAGACCTTCAACCTGCAAAAGAAGTCTGCCCAACGAATCACCAAACAAAAAGAATGTTTAAAACAAAAGGATCAAACCCTTCACAAATCCGACTTCTCCGTTATGTCTTTGCTGTTTTCCTCCAGGAGTCTGCAAATTTCTGATGTAGTTACACAAAATTATGCGTTGAAATGTTATATGCTTTTGAGAGGTGCCTAAGGTCTCTTTTTATAAATTGAGTCATGGACTTAGGAGGGGCTTCTAGGAGACTAGACGTTGGAGTAGATTTAGGGAATTCATAGTTTTTAAATTAAAATTTAAAACCTTTAATTAAAATAATAAATAACTTTAATACTTGTAATTTTTTGTGTAAGCCTGGTAGTACTTCCTTTTTCTATTAATTATCTGTAAGCAGGTAACAAAAATATGTTTGGTGGCCTCAACCTGCTCGAGGGAAACCAGGTCTGTTGGCCACTGATCAGCATCATAAGCCATCCAAAATTTAAATACTTTGATCATTATCATCCATGCTAAGTTTGCTATTGTATCTACTATATGCTTAATCCTTTGATTTGTAAAGTAAATGCTATCTGTCATAAAAACAAAATTTACTTTCTACTACTCTGTATCAGTCATCAGATGACTCAACAGGTGCTGGGTCCTTGGCACTTGACCCAGGCACTTTGTTCTGCAGCAAGGTTTGGATTTGTTTTTCCATTGACCCAAAACGGAGGTTCTGGTGATATTGCTGTAGCCTGTACCTGCACTGCCTAGATTTCCTTTTGGATGTCCTTTAGACTTAGTTCCTCCTAACGGGCTTGCACTGGTTCTTCTCTATCCCTGTATGTTGCCATGGCCATGGCCAACAGGTTCTTCATGACCCAGTACTGCTGGATGCTCTGTCTGAACAGTGTTTGATGACCTATGGTATGCCCTGGGTCAATGAGCAATGGCTCCCAGTCCTCCATTGGAAGTTTTTCATTTACTGTCTTGGCATTTAATTTTGCCTCCCAAGTTGCTATTACAACTTTTACCTGTGTTGGCATTCTTGCATGGTATTCATGCATTATGTTTTGCATGTTTCCCTCCCCCGTTTTCCTTCCCTTTTTTCGCTGAGTTTTGCTCGCTGAAGCCACTAGATCCTTCATTTTCTTTTTTGCCTATTTACCTGCCCGTCGGCCTCCTTTTCTTCCCTTCCTCGCTTCTGCCTTCACCATATTTTCCTTCTGCAATTCTTTCAGTCCCCACCCCTTTCGTGTTCTTACCTGCTCCTAATGACAGAGCGCCAGAGTCTGAATGGTAGAGGAGTTAAATAAACCTGTAATGTTAACATAAGTGCAAACATTAAAACTGATTCGATTTTCATTCACGCCCTGCTGCCTTTCCTTATAATTCTTCTTTATAAAATATCAACTGCGAATTTCTCTTGGCAACCCAGTAGCCCCCAATTCCCTTCCCATCTTTCCTTGGTCTTTGCTGTGCGCAATAGTAAGGATATTGCTTCCCTCCTCCGCTTAAATCCCCCCTTGGAGTCCTCAAACTGGGATCCACGCTGAGGTCTAACTCCACTCCTGGGAGCTGGTAGACAAGGTTTGGGGTGACCAACGTCAGGAATGCAAGGTGTTGGTTCTGTTTCCGCCACAAGGGCATACCCACTAGACTTGAGATGCCTCGACACCTCCCTCTTATCATTACGAGTTCTGGCCTGCCCCTGCAGTCCATTTCGACTCAGGATGACTAAGAATTGATTTATGTTCCTACGCGGTATTCCCCCTCAACCAGACTTTCGGCTCTCGACCCACTCATGCCCCCATTTCCTGTAGGGAATGCTTATCTTGGAGGCCCTACCAGATGCACTGGGGTTCCAGGCCCTCTCCTCCCCACTGATATCCTGTTGCCACTCAGGATTACCTGCATACCATTTTGAGACCCGCTGGTCAAGCTTCCCCCCATTACTATTACACATTATCTCTTTCCTTCCCTTTGGGGTTTGAACTTTGAATGCCCCCCATTAACCGGACTAACCAGGCTGAGCCTATCTTCCATTTTCCATACCCCCTTCTCTCCCCCCATTGGTTCTGGAAGCTACCAGTCCCCTGCAGTCTATTAGAGGAGCCATGGCCTCTTCTCAATCCTGGGCTACTGATTTTCACTATGGCAATTGCGAATTTCTTTCCCCAAGATCGAAGAGTCCCTCCTAACCCTCCATAGATCCCTTCTTTCCCCCCAGCCTTCCATAAAATGCAGCCAATACATATCCAGACATTAACAACAGACAACTGAGCCAAAATTCTCATTCTTTCGTTTCTTACAACAGTTAAGAACCAGACATTAACAACTTTAAGACGAGACCAACATTTTCCAAAAAATTTCGACACCACCCTCATTCTATGCCAGACTATCTTCCAATTTTGCAACATTGATGCCATATCTCGACTTAGGAGAGCTCGATTTACATACTAGTCTCTTCCCAAGTTGATGAAGGCAAAATCCAAGTGCCGACGACAACCCCTTCTCCTGCTAGTCTGGTTATCCTCTCAACTCTCGTTCTCTTCTCCCACCTTGCATGCATTCACTAATCTCTGTCGCCACATTTCTGCCTTGAATGGTTACTCAACTACCCATTTGGTTTCCTGAGGCTTCCTCCACTTGCCTCATTCTCCTGGTTCCTTCTACCTCATTCGTGTGGGGTCCTTGGATGGGCCACCCACGTACCCTCCTCCTTCGTCCTTCAATCATGAGATTGATCACCGTCTGGATCCAGACTCCCTTCCCACCTTGATCAGGGGTAATACTTATACATTTTAAAGTTGCAATTAATATTTAATTTTAGTTATCCTTTGACCATGGTATTAAACTTCTTCAGTTTCCCTTTGACCTTTGCTTGACCAAGGTGAAGCTGCCACATCATCACCTCATGGGGTTATGACCCATTGACTGGGGTCTTCAACTTCAAACGTGAATATCTCTCAAACTAGGAGGAACTATGTGGCGTTCCACATACCACCATAAACATCTCGACGAGGAGAATCCAATGACGTGGATCTCCAAGCAAAACTCAATGATTTGCCACTTCAAAAATCCTCGACAAATTCGGGGTATATTATTAGTCCAGGGAATCCAATCCGTATGACTAGGGTTTTCAACCATCCAATAGTGGAGCTTCCAACTTGATGTAATCCATACAATTATAAGAAGCGTTCATTGTCAATTTGACATCAATGACTGGTGTTTTAGTCAAAGTCAAACCCAGTCAAACTCCAGGGGTTGTCATCGATGACAACACCATCCAACAAGGGTTCTGTAATGATTTGGTGGGAGATTTATCTAATTGAGAATGAAGTCTATTCGTAGAAAAAACCCTCGCATGATATTTGGCAGCTGAACACGAACCCCCATAGGCGTAAACAATGGCAAGTTGCGTCCCATTAAGGTACGGGTAATCTTGAAAGTGATAAGGAGTTTTCTGTCATAGGGTCACCAAGGGAGCCGAGATCCATTCTTTAAGAAAAAAATCCAGATTGAGATTTGGAGTTGGACATAGTCATTCCCGCTATGACTTGAAGAAGAACCACACTAGCAAAAACCTTCACAGAGAATTGAACTGAGACAACGATGGTTCTTGCTGCGCCCATTTTGTGCCAAGTCCAAGATCAAAATTTTTCAAGAGTGACGTGTTGAGTGTCAAAACCCAGTCCTGTGGTGCGAACGTGTTTCGAAGGGTTCTGAATATTTGCTGACAATTTCTGAGCAAAGATTGAGCCATGGGACAAGACTCAAGTGTGGGTTTAATTCTTTGTTCTATACATTGAACAAATGTTTGGTTAAATTTGTGATACTCAATTTGGTATACTTTATTATTGATGTGCCAACATATTGTTAATATTTATGGCATAAATTATATAAATGGGATCATTGTACTTTTAAATGGTTTAAATTTTGTCTATGTTCTATCGTCATATTATCACATCATTTTTATGAAAGACATAATAGTTTATTACCCGAGGAAGAAAGTTGCAAAAACCCTAGCGAAAATTGCCCTAGAATAATACACGTGTTTCTCGGTAGCTGCTTACTTTGCATAAATGTGGTACTAGGAGATCCAACTCTCTCCTGATCCCTCCCTAAACAACTCGTCTGCCCATCTGCCCACTTGGATCAAACTCTCCCTGTACTAGGAGTCACTTACATAGTGGTTGCCTCTAGTTGCCCTGGTCTCTTCTCTTCATCATCATGTTGGTCAACCCACTTGCTAACTAGCTGAGACTCAAACTGTGATACTAGCTGGGGCTCCTTTTTGGGAGCTCTAACTAGCTCTCGCTCTAAGCATTCCCTCAGAGCTCTGCTCTCCTCCCTCATGTCTCTATTCTGTGCACTTCCTACCTTGCTGCTCAAGGATGTACCTGTCTCAACTTGTAACAAGTACAAATTCTTCTTCCTCACAGCTATCTGCTTCTTACATTTAGAAGCTAAGTGTTGGAGGTAAGCCTTACCTATGCTGAAGATGACACCATAACCCTTGTCCTCAAGGGTAGCTAGTGAAACAAATTTCTACTTCCGACCTGAAACATAGAGGACATCTCTGAGATGGAGAAAGCCTGTTGACTCCCTCTCAAAATTGACAATACCAACTCCCCTAGTTGCGCACATGCCATCATCTCCTAGCTCAATATGAAATTGCATGTCTTTCTTCTTCAGGTGGCTGAAATACTCCTTGTTCCCGGTCATGTGGAAGGATGCTCCCGAATCAATATACCATACACTATTTTCTGCTGAGCTTTCCATACAAGCTGTCAATGAGAAATCTCTCTCGAACTGAGCAGAAAATGCATCTACTTGAGCTGTTGCAGCCCCATGATCCTTACTGGACTCCTCCTTTCGATTAGGACACTTAGTGGCATAGTGTCTGAACTCATGGCAATTGAAGCACTTGATCTTGCTTAGATCTTTCTTCTTTTTCTTGCCTTTCTGACTGGACTTGGCCTCTCCTTGGCCCTTCTTGCTCTTGGCTCTACTACCTTTGCCTGCTAGGGAAAAGTTATCCTCGTCCTTTGTTGGAGCTTCTCTACTAGATCTCGTCCCTATCCGGATTTCTTCTTGAACACATTCACTCCATAATCTTTCTCAACTAGGAATATTCTCTCTGCCACTTACTACATCCTAGAAACCATACCAAGACTTGTGAAGTCCTAGAAGGGCAAGACTCACAAGGTCACTGTTTGCTACAGTCACACCCACTCCACCTAGCTCATCTCGAACTTGAGTGAAATTTGAAAGATATGTGATGATGGGCTCTTCTTTGCTCATTCGAATACTTCTTAGCTTCTCCTTGAGGGCAAGCTTCCTGAAATCACTGGAACTATCTAAGATGGCTTTTAAACATCTCATATGTTGTCTTCTTCTCATAAAGATGAGGGATGATATGATCTCTGATCCCTTCAAGAATGGTCCTCCTCGCCTTGGTGTCATTCTTGTTATGTTGGATCAATTGTTGAGCATCTGAAGGTGGAGCTATTGCCTACTTCACATACTTGAGCACTCCATTCTCTTCCAACACAACTGATGTCCGCTCCTTCCATGAGCAGAGGCTCCCTCTAAATTGTGATTTGACCTTAGTCCTTGGAACACCATACTGCTATCCAAAGAACTGCTCTGCTCTTCAAACTCTAGCGCAAGGCTTCTTCTCTATGTTTGCTCTTCACTAACTGGCCAATCTGTTGTTGGTCTTTATACTGATCTATGCTTTGATACCATGCTAAATTTCCATGAAACTCTGCAACTACTTAGTGAATTATTGAAAACTGAAATCTAGTTAACTTTCACCAAGATATAGAGCTTCTTAACAACTTATATGCAACGAAATTAAACAAAAACATAGAGATAAAAACGCATGCACAAATTGGCACACTTGATTTTCTCAGGAAACCCAACAGGGAAACCAGCTTGCTTGATGTGGCTATAATATTGATTGTTTTTGAGCACTTTGATCTATTACAAAGCAATCTGTCTCTTTTGAGAAAGCGTTCTGCTTTTCACACAAATCTCAGCTGATACAATTGATCTTGGCTGGCCTAGATCCTGCTGGATCATGGCTCTCTAGCACACAATTGTTCCTCTGCTGCCTCCTTGACTTGCTCTGCAAAACCTGCTCACTTCTGCTTAATTTCTGCACACTAGAGGCTCCTTAATCCTTGTGCACTAGGTCTCTATTTCCTAGTGCACACCAACCCCTATTCTCTAGTGCAGATCAGCTCCTATTTTACAAGGAAAATCCCTATATCCTTGTGCACTTCCTACTTTCTATTTCTTAGGATCCAACTCCTCTTCTCTGTGCACAATCAGCTCCTAAATCCTATTGCATTTGTGCATCCTATTTTTTAGGACACAATTCCTGCGCTCTCCACAATCAAGGTTCTCTCACAAACTTGTGAGCTGTCTTGTCACAAACCTTTGTGCACAAAACAATGAATTTCCTTGTGCCTTTGTCCTCCGCTTTATAGGCCCAATTCAAACATGCAAGGAGACCCAGTTCAAATTTAGAACTCAAGTTTTGATTCATGAGTTAACTGAGTGATACTCTTTTTCTCTCCAATCAACACTGGAGTTCTTAACTCGTCGTTCCTTCAATCAAGACTGAAGACTAACTCGCTCTAACTGAACGTGTAACTGCCACCTTGTTCTGTAGTCAAACTGATGAAGACCCCACTTAACTGAAGCTCCAACTCTACACATGCTAACTTGGTGATTATTCTAATAAACTGGAAATGACTCATCCTAATTGAAGTCTAACTCCTGAGGACAATTTGAGGTTTTCACCGGCTAAGGCATAAGCCAGAAGACCTTGCTCGCTACATATTCAACATGATCTCTCTGATTTTACTTTTCCACTGCAAATATTTTATTTCAGAAGTTAAAGATCAGTGATTTTATTTTCACAACAATTCAGAATTTTATTTAATAATTTTCTGGGAATAAAAATTGTAGAGGTATAAATAAATCTGGATTGTTATTGGAAATTTAACATGAAACTGTTATACCCTTCCTAAGGTTACCTGGGTTTTAGAGTCCTTGTTTATTAAAATGGTTAATATTTATGAATCATACCAGGCAAGATGCATTCCACACATTTATAAATGCAATATACACACAATGCGGTCACATAATAGACAGAAGTACATATGCTCTTAACTGCCCAAGCCTTTTCTCTTTGATATTGTTCAGTTTGATACCATTTATATTTTGATTTATAGTTCATAAGGCCATCTGTCATTCAAACAAATTTGCTTGTTTTGTATGGTCTATCAAATAGCTGATATCTGGAAAAATGTTTAAAATGTTTTGAGGTTTAGCTATATTGACGTTTTTTTGATAGTTTAAGAGATTTGTATTATGGAACAAAATACAGTGTGTACAAAAGACAGGATCCAGAAGTACTGATATTCTTGCAAACCAGGGCTCATTGAACAAGACTAATAGCCAAAATTCTGAGTGTGCTGCTTGTCATCATTACAGAGAACAATATGCATATGCGAGACAGCTTTCTTCAACAAACTAAGAATGGATAAAACTAAACTGCCTCCTATAAATACATAAGCATCCATCTGTATCTGTCTATCCTGTAATTCCAACCAGTCAGGTTTTTTAGTTGGGCTGTTTTCCACTGCATCAGCAGCCTGCTGGCTTGGGCCAGTTATTTCATTCCCTCTATGGTTCTTTATTTGCTTGTCTCTAAAACTGCATTTAAGGGGATTTCATACCTTCACAGCTTCGGCATTTCATTGGGAACTTATTTAATCTTGTTTATTTCTTCTCTTCCTACTTGCTACTTTGCTTTTTGCCCTTCATTTTTCTTCCTACCTCTTCCAGCTTTGGGTGGTCTAATTTGTGTGGGTGAGGATTTGAATTTACTGCCAGAATGGTGAGCACTAAAGAGGGATGGTGGCAAGCCCCCCAATCTGCGTAGCCACCAAAATCATCTGCTGCTTTTCCATATAGAGTTATATCATCCTGACAGAGGTTACTAGATTGTCTTTGCATTTCATGCTGCCATGTAGCCCAGCTGTTTATTCCTCTTACTGAGGTGAAATCATTGGCATTAGTGCCAAAGGTTTAGCTAATTTTTTTAATTCTGCATGTGTTTCAATTTTTATTTCTTCAAATGTAGTTAATTGAACGATGTACAACAACTCTATACGTATGTTAATTTTGATTGTAAATAAACACACAGTTAAGATTTTTGTATTTTGTGATGGTTTCTGACCTTTAGCTTATTGTTATTTCAATATCAAAATTTTAACTGTTTGATTATTTAGATAGATACGATGTTTTCAGCTTCCATTCTTCATCCAGTTGAATCTTTTTTTTTTTTTTGTGTGTAGATATTCTATTGGAAGAAGTTATTTAATATCAATAACTTGACTGGTCTATTTTAACATGATTAATCATTTGTAGTTTATAAAATAAAGTACTTTCTTATTTCTACTAACGTAATTTGGATCTCTTCCTTGGGACTTTTTTCAGCTGCTATGCCAATGCTGTGCTACAATGCCTGATGTTTACGAGACCAATTGCTGCATATCTACTCCAAGGATCTCATTCGAAAAATTGTATGTTGCCTTTACTCCAGGTCATCCATGCAAGGTGGCATATCATTTTCAGGTCTAATTTAAGCCTGTAGAAGCTAGGCAATTCAGGTTGTGAAAATTTACAGGATTGTTGCTTGGTTCCATGTTCAATTCAGGTCAGAAAAGGGATTGGTGCTTCATGTGTGAGCTTGAGAACCTTGTTGCAAAAGTGAGGGAAGGAAAAAACCCCATATCACCCATTCGAATATTATCAAAAATACAGAATATTGGAAATCACCTTGGATATGGGAAGGAAGAAGATGCTCATGAATTTTTAAGGTGAGTTTATTATGAACTGTTGGGACCTGGGCTTTATGATAGTTTGTGAAGAGCCAAATACGCTACATTTTTCTCATAGTCTCCCCAGCAGAAAGATAAATTACACACACACACACAAATTTGGTGATATTTAATTTTTATCATGGAAAATTTCTAAATCAATGAGAAAGAATTTCTGTTTCTTCTGGTTTTATTTTTATGGAAGTGCTGCATATTTAATATGATCAATATGGTGTCTGCTCCTAGGTTTGCTATTGACACTATGCAATCAACATGCCTTGCTGAAGCTAGTGGAGAGAGGGCGGTTGACCATAGAACACAGGAGACAACACTTATACAACAGATATTTGGTGGCTATCTTCAGTCAAAAGTGATGTCATTTTTACCTGTTGAAATATCATTGAAATTACTTCTTTTTGCTTAAAAGATTAGAGCAATATTTCTCTCTTTGATGCTCTTCTTGACAGGAATAACATATATTAGAAGTTCAAACATCAAGGAAGTTGGATATTAAAATCAACAGTATTGGTCTTTCATTGCAGATAAAGTGTTTGAAGTGCCAGCACATATCTGAGCGTTATGAGAAAATGATGGATCTTACTGTGGAGATAGAAGGCAACATTGAATCTCTCCAAGATGCACTTGGACAATTCACAGCTTCTGAAACATTGGATGGCTCAAATAAGTATAAATGTGACAGGTTAGTGAATATTGAAATTCAGTGTGGATTATGTTAGTAAAATTGTCTTGTCAATCTCTCATTTGTTGAAAACGTTCTTGCCATCTTTTGTTATTTTTGTTGTCAAATGGAAGTCATATGATAATACTGAGAGAATTAATGACTCTTACAGCACGTGCTGGAGTTGTGTCACATGCATAATGCCAATAAACCAAAAGGAAAAAAAGCTATGTCCTGTTCCAGGTGGCCATTCAGGGTCATCTTATAAACGGTCCTGATACTGACAGTTTTCACAGTTTTCTGGTCTTGGTCTCACAGCATTTTTTTTCCATGGCCTTAAAATGCATTTTTTGGTTGTTTTGATGCCAAAGGTCAGGCATTTGGCTTAGTATACAGATTCTCTTTCCAACAAGCTAAAGAAGACCTAAGACAGAGCTACGAGTCAAAAGTAATGGTTTTGGAAAGGCTCCCTTTTTTTCAGACAGCTCAGTTTCATCCAGCTCAGTGTAAACATTGAACCCCAACTTTAGGTTAGGGTTATGGATCTTGCCTCTTAGGTTTTTTGGCAGTATTATAGAATGTAGTTTCAGCCATTCATTATGGATTTTTGCAACTGAGTGTCGTAGAGGCATGTCGTCTTGGAGATAGCTACCATATTTCTAGTCATTGTATTTGTAAAACGTTTTCTGTGATTCTTTCAGTGATAGAAATTAGGTTTCACTGTATCCCTATGTTAATGGTATCTTTCATTTCATTCCCAAGATAATCTGTGTGACTGTGTCATATATTGGAGAACAAATTTGTTGCTGTTGATGAGCTTGAAGAGGAAGCATCTATAACATGTTGCTAGATGCCTGGGGCAAACTGGGAGCAGGAGTGAGGAGCATTGATTCCCAGAAAGATCTTGGAGTGGAGCAGCCTCATGAGCAGTTCAGACACATATATTAATATATATTTACTGCAGACTTCTTTATATTATAATACATGTATTTAAAAAAACAAGGTGCCTAATGCTAAATTAGTTGCAGAAAACATAGATATTGAATCATTCACATGCATATAGCCCCAGAAATATTATAGTAGATCCTTCAAAGCTTCATGGGCTAAAAAAGAGGGCACATTTTCAGAATATATACATTTTCCCCTTATAAATTTTATTTATATGACTTAAATAATGTATATATACTTTGAAAAAATTGTATTGTATATATTTATGAAGTATATAGAATTATCAATTGCCCCCCCCACCTTTTTTTCTTTATAAGACTCTTAAATGAATTGTAGCCCCTTTCAAAAAGATTTATCCATGCTACCATAGGTAAAATAAAAATTGGTAGGGTTCAACAAACTATGCAAAACAATTAAATGCAATGGATGTTCTTTTACATGCTAATTAGGGCATCATTGAGTATGACTATTCATGTTTGCATGAACTCTTACAAATGGTTGCAGGGCTGTTGAAATGCGCTAAAATATAAGAGGGCAGATTTTAAGAAACTAAGCAAAACAATTAAATTAAATGAAGGTTCTTTTACCTCAGATTAGGGCACTGAGTATTGCAATTCATGTTCCCACAACCTCTCATAAATGGTACCCTCTCCACAATTGGTTGCTTAGTCTTTCCATGGGCTTGAAATGTGTTTACAGTCAACATTGAGGTTCACAAATTAACACGAGTCACTCTGAGACCAAACAATTGACTGTAAATGGTGTTGGTACAAAATGAATGGAGATTATGCTTCAACAATTTTTTTTTCTACATCAAATTGTCACAATTATATTTCATGCACAATTTGAGCAGAAGCAAGGCAACAATGTTGTGACTGATCTACAGTGGGCCACATCTATTTTAATTTTTGCTTTGGTTCGAATGTTGCCACAATAGGAAATAACTCATGCTGTGGAATGAAACAAAGTCACCACAGAACAAATGTTTCGAATTTCCCATGTCTCCTCTTAGATGGCAGTGGGCATCTCAATTTCATACAGTTGTTTCAACTCACAAAGATAGAGTTTGGATTTGGATCATACACAACCTGCCATGAAAATATTATCTGTCTCCTGCATACATAATGCTTTTAGTGAAAACTCAAATTGCTTTATTCCGGCAACAAACAACAGATGATGGGGCTTGGCATTGGATTAAAATTGAATAAAGTATTCCCTTCCTCGAACCAAGATTTGCAGAACCAATGAATATTTGTCTATCATAGGAGCATTCTGAGGAGTGGAATAAGGGCCACCTGTGAGTGGCCCCTGGAGTGGTTTGTATAGAGCTGTAGAGCCATACAGGAGACAAAATCACTTTGAGGAGCACACTTCTAAATTTTCAAATGATCACAAAATGCAAGTTCGATTCTGTGTTCTCATGGTTTTGGAATGGGGGCAATACCCTTAGGAGCACTCCTCTCTAACATGGATCTATAAGCCATAGCAAATTTGCCACTTCAGAGGTCTTGTTTAGAATCGAGATTGATTTTCCTATTACAGGTTAGTGAGATTTATGCTCACTTTAGTTAAGTGCAGAAGAAAAGAAGAAAGGAAGGTTTGTGGACTTTGAACAAGAAACAAATGCAATTGAAAAGAATGCTGGTTTATGTGAATAAAACCACAAGTGCTGAAACACTGTTGTCACAAGGGTTCAATATTAAGATGCCTTGCTGTATGAGATTGATCTCGTTTTGCTTGCCATGTTGAGTCGTTCATGCTGAGACTGAGTTAAACTTTTTTCAACTTTTTAAAAGTCTTTTATACACAAGCGTTGAGACTGACTATATTGTACTTTTATTTCAAATTTGCTCTTATTGTGCTGAAATCCTAAAGGTGTGGATCTAAAGTCCAGTGTGTTAGAGATATGTAACATGTCAGCTTCAAATGAAATTTAATACTTATAATAAATAATAATAGTATAGTAAGTGTTAGCCAAATATTTATACTTATGAAAATAAAAATATCTCTATATATGAAAGAGAGACTTGATCTATACACCTAATATAAAAGCTGCTATATGGAGAAATGAAAAGAGAGATACCAGTTTACATAAATAAAAATAGTACAGATATTATATTTATACAAAAATAATGTTACAATGCAAATATATATATTTTGACAATAACTATAAGCTATATTTTTACGTACCTGCATATGTTTTGCTTTCTGAGTTCTTCTGAGGGTGAGTGTGACTACAACCAGCTTAACCCATCTTAAGTGATAAAAAAAATCACAGCTCAAAGGATTTGATCCCTTTGCAGTTGTTTGGGATTAGGTGGTTAAACCACCATATCCACTCAGGGGTGATATGTTGTGTGAAATATGTATGGATGCAACACTAGTAATGAAGTCATTCTTTATTCTCGCTACTAGTGTCTATGAATGTGTGAATTCTAAATTCTTACATGGTATCAAAGCAACTATTGATTCTTCGGAGTGTGATCAAAATGTTTGATGAAGAAGGGCTTGTGGGATTAACTTCAAGAGTACATAAAGGCTTGTGGGACCAAGTTTCAAGGATAAATGTAAGTTTTTTGCCTTTTGCCACGGTAAACACATTTTAAATCATGGGAAGTTATGAACCCTATCTGCATCAATGCAACCCACTTTAACATGGAGCATCGTCAACTTGATCAGCACACATGGCACTTTAACATGTCCTGTTTCCAAGGTTGTTGTCCCCTATGTTGGACACTTTTATTTCCGTGTACTTTATGTCCCATGTCATTATGTCAGGTGACTTAGGTTGCATGCCAATAAATCCTTCCTATATATATATGCATATAAGGTTCAAATCTCCTTAGAATTTATAAACTAAAACATTTACAGTTTTACATGATGATGATACAAATTCAATCATAGAACTATATTACATCAATGAGGATAAAATGACAAACATATGAGAAATTAGAATCACAAATTGTAGTCTTCTAATTATGTCTTCAAAATCAAAATGTATTGCATATATACCGAGTCACTGCTACTATAGGTGGGAGTGCTAGAACTAGATTTGTAAGTTTCCATGGATATCCCATTTGACAACTTGTTACAAAAGATCTATTAAGATATATTTGAAGATTCATAATCTACACCGAGGGTTACTTTATGCTTAGATTTATGGATTTATTAATTACTGTGTTATGCTTATACAGAGAACAACAAAGTAAAACTCATAGACCACAATGAACCCAAGATATGATTTGGGAAATCCTTGTGGGAGAAAACCCAACTGGAAGGTGAGGTTGCTCTGCGCTCTCTTTCTTTGAATGGAAATGGATGCAAGTACAAAGGAGTGAGACTTGTGGCCCGTGGGCTACTACAGTGGACAAACCCTCTTTGTTTTCCCTCTCTCTATCCATTCTCAGCTACTTTACTGATCTATGGAACATAATGTATTCGAATAGAATGGAAACCATTTTCCTCCCGATGGTTGGGTTATAACGCATTTTGATAGCCTACTAGGGGTTAAGTTGAGTTGCAACTCTAAACGATAGTTACAATATGGAATCTTCTAGAATCTTTTTCCTCATGATCTGTGGTTAGCCCCTTTTCCATGAATAATGGGGGTTGATGTAACATCCTTGAATCATGGTCGTCAAAATAGGAATGTCAACTTCCAAGTGGCATAACTTTTGCATATGGACTCCAATTGAGGCGACCCTTGCGTTGTTAGAAATATATTTGTGTGTAGAATAGTGATAGGGGCGTGATGCTTAAGTAACACAGTTTTACCCCCAAAAAACATCATTTAATGCCTCAAATTGCTTCCAAAAGGTTTTGGACTCTAACTCACCAAACTAAGACTTGCTGGTAAAAATGGTCGTGTGAGATCTCTAAAACCATCAAGATGGATGACATAATATAATGATCTAATCTAGATCATACCTCCCCGTTTTGGGAGTATTTTGGTCCCCAAAAACTTCTACTAGATGAAGTGAGAAAACTTTTCATCTACCTTCTCTTGGGTGTACCATTTAGTCTTGTCTGGAAGTTGTGCTTTCAACCCAATTTGCCTAAGGTCATGCTGCCTCGTATTGTAGTCCTGGACCTCTTTTGCAAAACTATATCCTCTATCAACTCTCATGAATATCTAGTGCCGAATCCTCTAAAGGAGCTAGGACCTATTCCTCTTCTTGATCCAACAAAGAAGGTTCATAGAGTTTCAGATCCTCTACATTCACCACTGAGTAAATGCACATGTATGGGGGTATATTGAGTCTATAGGCATTATCTCCCACCTTATGGAGTATCTCAAAGGGACCATATTGCAGAGCCTTGATTTTTTTACCAAGACTTGGTAGCATCTCCTTGTTCAACTATAACCATACTCGGTCTCCCACCTTGAACGACTTCTTTGTTCTGTGCTGATCATGCCTGACCTTGTATTTTTCTTGTGACTTTTGCAGTGTCTCCTTTACCTTTAGATGGATTTGGCTGGTCTTTTCAACAATTTTTTCTGCGCTTAAGGCATTGCCTGTAAGATCCCCCCACTCCTTGTTGCCCATATGCAATATCTAAAGTTGAACGACTTCTTTGTTCTGTGCTGATCATGCCTGACCTTGTATTTTTCTTGTGACTTTTGCAGTGTCTCCTTTACCTTTAGATGGATTTGGCTGGTCTTTTCAACAATTTTTTCTGCGCTTAAGGCATCGTCTGTAAGATCCCCCCACTCCTTGTTGCCCATATGCAATATCTAAAGGTGAAAGTGGAAAATACCCAAAACAAGTTTCAAATGGGGAATTACTAGTAGAAGTGCGCACTAGGTTGTTATTTTATTTTATTTTCGGGTTTCTTGGACTCCTTTGGTTCTTCTTGATCTCTCGATTTTCCCTTTGATCTAACCCTTGTTTTAGAATCTCCATCTTCTTCGAATAATGCGAGCTTACTGGTCAGTACTGCCATGAGGAGGCTCTCATTACAGTTTATTTCTGCTACTTGTGCTTCCTACTGCACAAACCTCTCCTGTATGATGTATTGAAGGCTAACATATTCTTCGACCATGGTTGGGGTTATATATAACTTTTGGCTTAACTGATTTGGACCCGCTGTAACTCTTCACAATATACCCAAAGGAACCTGTTTTGATACCAATATGATTCTTAAATTGTTGTGGATATTCCATTGGATAGTTTGTCACAATAGATCTACTAAAATATATTTGAAAATCTGTAATCTACACAATAAGGGTTAATTTCTCTTTAGATTTCTGGATATGTTAATTACTGTGTTATGCTTATGCATGTAATGGATAAAATATGGAAAATAGAGAACAACGAAATAAAACTCACAAACCACAATGAACACGCCATATGATCTGGGAAACCCTTGTGGCAGAAAACCTAGCAAGAACATGAGGTTGATTTGCTCTCTCTTTCTTTGGATGGAAATGGATGTAAGTACAAATGAGTGAAATTTGTGGCTTGTGGGTTGCTACAATTTGCAAACCTTGTCTGTTTGTTCTCTCTCTACCTAGTCTCAACTACTTTGCTCATCTTTGTAACAAAATGCACTCAAATAGAATGAAACCCTAGAATGAAAATCTTTTTCCTCCTAGTGGCCTAGTTGTAACATGTCGAAAAACGTTGTAAAGGAGCTGAGGCATGCGAAGAGGCACGTTTTTCAAAACTATCTCAATGATGTTTTCCGAGTACACATCTGGAACAAACACAATCTCTGTAAGATACCATTGGAAGACCTATCACGATATTTTCTTTACATAGATTTTGAAGAGAGTGATAGTTTAAGTGACCAAATCACTCATGCCAAAGTTTGCTCACTTCATCATTATGAGCAACAAACACCGAGGGAAGATTTGATGACCCAAAGTTGTTAAACTTATACAACTTTGTAGAATCATTAGCAATGCTAGTAGCTAAAATCTGTTTAGGATCTCTTAGGTCCTTAATTACAATATCGTGAGGTGAAAATTCAACGATTTTACCTTCACCTGAATGAGTTATCTGATATACAGATAGAAGGTTGCAGGATAAAGTTGGAACACATAATACATCATTAAATTGACCATTGTCTATATGAACAGTTCCAGTCCCTACAACAATAAGAGATCTATCATCACCAACATATATATTTTTGGTGTTACAATCATTTAAAGAAGAAAACATGGCTTTGTTTTTGGCCATGTGATAAGAAGCTCCATAATCAATGCGCCACTCATGAGAATGAGAGGAAGAAGATACATTTAGTGCATAGCCAGACTGAGATGCTTGACAACCACATGTAGAAAGTGCCATTCCTGAAGATGAATTTGAAGAGTGCTCCAAATGGATGTTATGCGTCTTCATTGCTGCTTCCAAGGCTTCCATCTTCTTAAAGCATTTAGATTCTAAGTGGCCATCTTGATTAAAAAACTGGCAATGTCTATCAGTCTTCTTCCCTTTGTTTTTATTTACCTTATCATTTTGGTGAAATGATTTTTCATTTTGAGGCTGAAATTGCTTAGGACCCTTGTTTGGTTTAGGACCATTCCTTTTAGGATACGAATTCTTAAGATTCTTTGAATTTGGTTGCTGTTGGGCAGTTAATGCTTTCTTAGAAGTGTTTCCAAGATTAAGAAGACCAAGGTGTAAGAGTTTTTCTTGTTCTCTTATTAAAGAATCACAAAAGGAATCAAAGGAAAGGAGACTTGTAGTCTTGTCCTTGAGAAATGAAGGCTTCTCTTGTAGAATGGAAGGTGGAAACAAACATAAAGTACGCTGGTCCCAACTTAGTAAGAATGGAATAGATAAGGTTACTATCTTATTTATTAACCTTAACACCTTCCAAGAGAAATCTAAGGGTCTTGAATTTGGAAAAAAAATCTTCAATGCAAGAAAAATTATTGGGGTCCAATGTAAGAAACTCATTTTCAAGTTGATGGGCTCTAAGTTCATTTTTTATTCCAAAAACTTTAGTAAGATGCTCCATTGCTTTATCAGGAGCATCAAGTTCTGCAATATGGAATCTAAGATCTGGAGAAATAAACATCCCTATCAACCCACGTGATTTATCTTGCCTATTTTCCCATTTAGCTGCCTTATCTTCATCTTTCGATTTGGTTTCTTTGCCTGAGGGTATTCTGTAAAGACCTTTACTTCTAAGTAAATCCACAATGTAGGACCACCATTGGAAGTAGTTGGTGTTGTCAAGAATAACTTGGCATGGACTTTACATTTTAATAGAAGCTAAAGCTATATATGCTGAAACTAAGTGTTCCAATAGAAAGATCTCGAAAAATTAGGCTGGTTAAAAAAAAACGGCTCTGAAAACGACTTCTGGATGAAGAAGTTATGGCTTTTTGAAGAAAAGTCGATGAAGGCGCTGACGAAGTGCGGGAATGTGCGGAAATGAAAAAAAAACGCCCCTTTTCCAACAAAAAGGAGATTTGGACCCAAGACCTCTACTCTAATAAATTAGCTTTGAACCAAGTGAACTAAAGAAAAAGTTTGAGAGAGAGAGAGGGGGGGAGGGGGGGGGTGGGCATTTTGTTTTTTTTAGTCACTGAAGCTTTGGATTGCGTCCTTGCTTGAGAAAGCTCTTTTTATCCCTACAAAACAAAAACACAAAACCCAACACGGACATACAAAAAAAAACAAACGTTACGGCTTAAAGTTAGCTTTACCTGGAAACTAAATATTTTCCTCAATGTTTCTGATTTTCCGAGATCACACTAAGGCGCAGCGGAAAAGAGCATATGCATGAGAAAAATCCTTCCTTTCTGTTTCTGATTAGCCCAAATCGCACAGAGTCGCAAGGCAAAGAGCATATGCAGAAATGAAAGTTATAGATCCGGTAATAAAAAAAGAAGCTAAATAAACCGAAATAATAAATAGAGAGAAAAATAACTAGAAGCTGCAAAAAAGCACTGTATACCTCCAGATCTTAAAAACGACGTAGCTAGGGCTACCAGAAACCTTTTCGCGTGAAAGGAAAGGGGTTCCTCATTGGAACAGATGCTCCTAAAATAACAGAGCAGTTCTCTCGGCCCGAAAGCAGTCAGAAATAACAGATCTAGGAGATGGCAGTCAGATGCAGTTCTATCAGCTCCAGATTTGGATCACCAACAGACGCGACCCTCAAATAGCTCTGTTACCATGTAGGAATTTACAGGGTAAGTTCCTCAGACAGAACACCAAAGGAAACCGCTCACAAACAAATCACAGATCAATACACCAGTATTTTTGACGTGGTTAAAACCCTCAAAGAGGGAAATAGTCCACGGCCTGAGCCAACACGACCACTTCAGACAATTTATTAATAAAAGAATGAAAATTTACATAAGCTTCTCTCGTTAACAGTTAACCTACAAATGACCCTCCATGCGCTTTAAATAGAAATCATGGACCAATCGGGTGTTAAGACATGGATCAAGTGTTAGTAATACCGAGGAGAGAATGAACCGTTAGATCACTACATATCGTGACCGTCAGATTGTAAGTTACAAATTTACATAGTAAAGAAACACACTTTACCTAACTCTATACTAAACCAAGTTATACTTAACTATTTCCTATGTGTCAGAATATCCTAACATTAACCCTAGGAGATGTAACACCAATAGTTTGTGGGCCCCATTAGGGTTAGTTGGGCAGCCAACTTCCCGAGGTCGTAACTTGGTCATATTATCTTTGTTTGGCGTGTATGATACCTTGTTGGAAAGGTCCCTCCAATTACCACAAGTTTCACCATAGGGCCCTACCTATGGCTACAAGCATGTTGCAGACCCCAAAAAACTTCGTTTAGGGGGTCAAAACAACAATAGAAGTTTAGGACCCGAAAAACTACTAAAAATAGTAAATATTGAAATGAACAAGGAAACAAATGAAACTGACAGAGGGGGTCTAGATGGAATAGGCTGGTGGCCACCAATATCCACCTGGGCCATCCCTCCCCCCTTAGGAAGAAATGGTCCACATTCGTGCAGAGCCTCCATGAGGTGAGGAAATTTCTATTGAACTTGGTCCTTGGTGAACCAATTGCCCTAGTGAAGGAGTTGGCCCGCTTTGACAACTTGATATAGTTGTATCCTCTATTGGCAAGTCTTCTTGATCTATGTGTCCATGATCTGATCAGTTGTGGCATGTTCCATGCAGTCTGAGTTGAGCTCTGTTGGTGTGAGTTGTTCTGCAATGTCAGATGTTTCCAACAATGTTGGAAAGTATGGTCGAAGGAAGTCTGCATTGAAAACTAGGTGCAAAGAAAGGAACGATGGGATGTTGAGCTCGAAGGAATTGTCACTGAAGTTCTTGGTGATGGTGGATGGCCCATATCAGAGTAGGCAAAGCTTGCAATGAGGTCCAACAAAGCGCTCCTTCTACAAATGTAGTCAAATTTTGCAGCCTATTGAGTTGTGGAGAGCTCTGTTGTAACTTTGTTGGGCACATGGGAGACTTTTATCCCACGCATGTTTATGATTCGAGTTGTACATGCACAAAATGTGTATTATCATCCTGTTGAAAACCTCTGTTTGGCCATCTATTTGGGGATGGAAAGTCGCAGACTTAGTAAGTTTTGTATCCAACATCGACTAGAGACTTAACCAAAATGCACTCAGGAATCTGCTATCCTGATCTGAGACAATGGATTGTGGGATCACAAAGTGTACCCACACTCGCTCAAAGAAGAGCTTAGTAGTGGCTTCCATTGTGATACTCTTCTTGCAGGCCACCATGATGACCATCTTAAAGAATATGTTGATGACCACGAAAAAAAAAATTGTTCCCATGCTTAGTCGAAGGAAGGCCCAATATGTAATCCATGGAGACAAATTCCTAAGACTGATTAGGAGTAGGTAGACGAGTATATATGCCTTGCTTCTTGATAGTTGGTTTGGAAATGGCATAGGTAGTGCATGATCTAATGTACTTCCCAACATCCTGATGAAGTTTCAACCAATAAAAATACTTTTGCAATACCACAACTATTTTCTTTACTCTGAAATGTCTGACGACCCAACTGTAGCGTGCCTCGTAAATTATCTTGGCATGCTCTCTTGAAGGAACACAGATGTGTCCCAGGTGGCATAATAATGCATCCTGAAGGTGAAAATTTGGAACTTGCTTCTCCTCTAGGAGTTTTTGGTATATGTTGTTGAATTCTGGGTTGCTCTTGTAAAGATGTGGCCACCTCGATGTCTCGTGCCCACAGAAGTCAAGCATAGTGATTAGTGCCATGGTTGCTGGTTGGCTGAGGCAATCAATGAAATTATTGGTGCTATCCTTCTTATACTTAATGTTCGAATGGAACTGTTACAAATAGGTGGACCATTTCTGATGGCGATCTTTTTGAAACTTCCTTTGTGTCTGTATGAACTATAGAGGTCAGTGGTCTATGTGGCTGACTGTTTCCTTCCCCAGAATGTAATGCTTCCATTGATGGAAGGCCTACACACTAGAATACATTTATTTTTCATAAGTGGGGTACTTTTGAACTGTGTCTGAAAGTGTCTCTCTGTGGCAAGCCACTGGATGCCCATGCTGAGTAAGAATTGCACCAATAGCATAGTCGCAGGCATCTGTCTCAATCTCAAATGGTTGTTGCAAGTTTGGTAATGTGAGCACTGGTGCAGAACAAAGGTGTTTCTTCAACTGGAAGAACACTTGTTTTTTGGTTTCCGGCCAAAAAAAAAGGTTACTTTCGCTCCACCCTTGGTGACTTGACTTAAAGTCCAAGTGATACGAGAGAACCCCAACACGAACGTACGGTAGAAATTAGCAAGACCCAAAAAGTTATGGAGATCTATTGGAGTGGTTGGGGCTGGCCAATCCTGAATGATTTGTATCATGGATGGATCGACATGTACGCCCTACTCATCAATGATGTACCCTAAATATTGAACCTGGGTCGGGCCAAAGGTGCATTTTTCCAAGTTAGCACACGGCTTGTGTAGTCACAGGGTTTGAAGGACCTGTTAAATATGGTGGAGGTGCTTTTCCCAACTCTAGCTGAAGATCAAGATGTCATCTAAATACACCACCATGAATGCATTGATGAAGGGTTGCAAGATGTCTTCCATCAGTCTCATGAAGGTTGCAAGAGCATTCATTAATCTGAACAACATGACACTGATGAGATTGACATGTGGAAGACTACCTTCAAATCAAAGACTTCCACACATTGAAGGGTGATGAGCTTGACCTGATGTGCCCTTTCTACAATAGTTCATGAATCTGCCTGTTGATCTCAACATTCTCCATAATAGAGCATCAATAGATCGATCTATTAGGTAGTGACACGCCCGAGGTCAGATCGATGGAGTTCTCGACCTGACAGTGCAGAGGTACCCCTGTGGGTGAGGTGAAAATATCCATGTACTCCTCCACGACCTTGTCCATCTGCTGCTGTTGTGCATTGGAGCCTTGCCCCGAAGTTGTGGCCACAACCTTCTTCTTTCCCTAGGGGCATATCATAAGGAAAAATAAATTCCTGGTTTGGGAAATGATCTTACTACATTTCTTTGTAGTGATCAAAGAGATGGTGGTAGGTGGGGCTACCTCTCAGTATCCTTTACAACTTATTAGCCAAAGTAATAATCACATAGCGAGGTCTACATTCATATACAACATGTCGCTTCCACAAGTATGGTTGTCTTAATAATACATCACAAACTTCAAGAGGAACAATGTCACACAGTACCTCATCCATGAAGGGCTTGATGTTGTAGGGAAGGTGACATTGTTGGCTGACGTGAAGATCTTGTCCTTGGAGAAGCTGCTCGATGGTGTATGGTTTTGGATGTGTTGTAGTCTTTAGGCCCAGCCATTTCATGACCTTCACTGATATGAGGTTCTTTTAGCTCCCGCTATCGACAATTAACTGTAGTGGAGAACCCTTCACCCACATTTGTGATTGGAAGAGGTGTTCCCCCTCCACTGGATCTTCAGGCTCAATCTTTTGGATCTTGATGGTGGCCATAGTGGTAATGGGCTCCTCATCAATGATCTGCTTCCCTTTCTCAATTCCCTTATCAGGTTCTGATTCAGAGTCAAAACCTGCGTCTGATTTAGAATCCTTTAGCTCAGCCACCAGTGACTGCTTGGCCCGATACTCACTTGTATTGTGAGTGGAGCTCTTATGGAATTCACATCATTTTCCTATGTCCTTCTTTGTCTTTGTGGTGATTTTCTTTGCTTGCACTTCGGCGGGTTATCTGGGGTAGCCCTGCTTTAGCTTGGTCCTTTGTTTTGTGGTTTGGGGATGCCTTTTCCTTGCTTTGGATTCGTAGATCCAAAGTCCCACTTCTTCTATTTAAACTTTTTCTCAATCTTGGTAGCATACCGATACAATGTGCTGAGCAAGGAAATGTCTAGGAACTCCATCTCATCCTGGATGTACTTGTGTAGAAAGTCGTTATACTTCAGCACCAAATTTTTCTCAGTATCCTCAATAGTCAGCTTCGTTCAAATGGTATGGAAAATATTTGTGAACTCTGGCACATCTTCGTCCCTTCCCTGTCATAGCATGGTCCACTTTATCTATTTATCCTCATATCTCCTCACAAGGTAATATTGTTCCTTGATGGCATGTCGAAAAGAATCCCATGTGGGTGCGACTAAAAACAATGAGGGTTCACTCTTATTCTTTTGTTCACAGTAGGTTTCCAACCAGTCCTTGACGTGTGGGGTACCTTTGAGAAGTGAAAAATAATCTTTTCCCAATTGGAAAATTCATGAACTGAAAAATATCCTTCCAACAAATTTAACCATTTATCTATGGTGTCTTCATTTATCAAGCCTTCGAATATAGGAATATTGAAATTAACTTGTACCTTAAAAGGAGTGGCACCTCCAGAGTGGATGCTGGATGAAGATGCATCGCTTGTGGGTAGTCGTCAAAGGATTGAGGAAAAGTTATCCATCATTGCATCCCTCTATCACTTGAGGGCTTCCTCGAGCAACATTTTGAAAGGATCTCTTGCCCCCTCATCTTTATTTTATTTTGCCATGGGAGGTCGATGGGTTTTACAAGGCTGATCTTGCAATGGTTCAACCAGATCGAGCCCTAACTCCTTATACCCTAACCTCGTTGGGGACATGCAAAGAAAAACAGAGAAAGAGCAGACCGTGTTGATACCACTGATATGAAATTAAACAGGAATGCAACAACTTACATATATAATCATAAATATAGAGATGTAGTAGAAAAACACTTCATTTCATTAATATAAAAATATTGATCTATGCTTATAAAGTGAATGGAAATAAGATAGCTTGGGAGATGTTAACTTTTCTCTGAGAAGAAATGTGTCAGCTATGTGCCTCTAAACTATGCTAAAATGAGGCTCAAGGGCCTATTTATTATTTTAAAACATGAGAAAACCCTAAATAGCCAAAACCCTAATCCCAGGAGATGTAACACCAAGAGTTTGTGAGTCCCGTTCGGGGTATTTGGGCAGAAAACTTCTCGGGGTCATAACTTGGTAATATTATCTCTATTTGGCATGTAGGATACCTTTTTGGAAAGGTATCTTTGAGTACTACAAGTTTTTCTACATGACCCTACCCAAGGCTACGACCTATCATAGACCCTAAAAGGCATCATTTAGGAGGTCAAAACTGCTCCGGAAGTTCAAGACCCAAAAAACTGCTAAAAATAGTAAATGTTGAAATGAACAAGTAAACAAATGAAACTAACTGGGGGGTCTAGGTGGAATAGATGGGTGGCCACTAATATCCACCTAGATCACGATATATCAGTGCTCTACTAATAAGAAAAATAGTCTTGGTTCAAATAATCCTATTAATATTATTCAAAAGGCACAATAGTTCAACTCTCTTAAGTCTTTTTTACAAAAATTAAGAACACCACATGGGCTCCTTATTATGTTCCTCATATTTTTTCCCTTGTACTCTGTCTGATGCATTAAACCTCTTAGGTGGTGCAACATTCTCCTTGTTACCTGTATCTTGAGGCCTTGCTCTCTTTCTATCCCATTTACCTTTGTTATTTGCATTACCTCTTCAGTTTGGCTTAGTCTTAGTTCTACGCTTCAATTGTTCATAGAAATGCCTTAGCTTTTGAATGGCCTCCTCCAATGATCTAGGTTCATCGAACTCAATTCTATCTTTAAATGCAACTATTAACCCACAAATAAACCTTTGAATCTTGGCCTTTTCCTTTGTGAGATAAGGCACATACCTCAGTGACTCCAAGAACTTGCTAGTGTACTCATCATCTATCATAGATCACATCTTTAACTCATAAAATTCCTTCTCCCTATCATAAAAGTATCTTTCTGACAATTACTTCTTCTTGAATAATCACTGAAACTCACTCCAAGTCAAATCTTCCTCATGAATACATATGAAATTCTTCACATCTTCCCACCAAATGTTTGCTTTACCTTTGAGACTGAATGTATCCACTCTATCTTTCATGTTCTCTGAATAGTCATGCAACCTAAAGAATTTCCTCATGCCAAACAACCATGCCTCTGCATCCTATGGTTTCTTATTTCTCCATCAAATGTTGGTGGTTTTTATTTCATAAATTCATATAGAAAATATCCCTGATCACTCCTCCTGTAAGGATGATAACAATGACAATCATAGTGCTTATCTAAATCAGAACTAGAATCATACCCGTGTCTATGCCATCTCCTGTCTGACGTATCTACTAATATGTCGTCTCTAATTATTTCATCTCTATCTCATCTATAACCACCATGTGAATGACTACCATATGCCCCATTAGTTCTATCATCCTTCTCATAGTTGATTCGACGTGGTCCCTGTCACTGCAAATATGCCAAACTCTGAAGTATTATGACATTTACCACTACTTATTTCTCCTGTGCCCATATGCTTTTGTCAGTATCTGCCTTAGAACTCCTTATTTCTTCCTTTAAGCTTCTTGGCATAACTACCAAATCAGAAGAATTCCCAACACCAGACTGCTCTTCAGATTCATAGGGAGAGTCTTTGTAGTGAACCATCTTGCTGTCCATTTTATATTTCTTCCTACAAGGTGTATCATGTCAACTAAACCAGATCACAATAAACCAAGATACCTTAGTATAGTTCGAGGAGGATACCTTGTCTACAAGATCAACAAATAAGTGTGATACATGTATAACATAATCATGATATCATATAGAAACATAAAACATAAGCACTATGATATAGTCATCAATGCATGACCTAAACAACAACACACACCACGACCTCATGCATGAAAACCACCGTTGTTATGTCACTATAGACTTGACCACATGAAAACATGAACATGCATAAGCGATGCATAACCATCCACACATATACATAAACGCATATGACCAAGCATGAATGAACAATACTTGAAATCAAACATATAAGAATGATACATGCAACCAAGCATACAAGATTGTAACCAAACATACTTCAACGATACATGTAAGTGACATAAATCGACATGCAACTGGTTATACACTCACAACGATGCATTCCACAATCACGCCTCAAATTTTACATGATGACATCACTACAACCATGAAGAATATCATGCAAATGCAACAAGCACATGGAATGCAAGGGTGAGAGACACACATACAACTGACATGCATGCATGACCAACACATAGCCCATCTTGTCTGAAGGGTGAACCATGCTTTGATACCACTCTATAATACCCTCCTCCCACATCTACCCAAGAAACTAGCCAGCTAGGGCAAACATGCGAAGAGAGGCCACTATGATATGATTCGATTTCTTAATTCATGTTAAGGAAGTGGAACCAATGAAAACACACCATATAAACATTAATTATCAGCTATAGGACCCTCACGAACCAATCCAATACTTTAGACAACTTGCCTTGGACTCCCACTGATATTTTGGACAATTTAAGGCTCATTTGCTCCCATGCTATAGGCATGAGTGGGACCAGTAACCCAAAGTCCCTCTCACAGGCTTGCCTGCCAATGACCAGAGACCAAAACTGTCAGTGTTATGCTAGTGACTCCACAATTTCAGCCACTTTTTCAGGCCTAGAGCCCAAATCATTGCCCAGAATTGAACCATCTCATCAGATTAGTAAAATAACATATAAATGACAATACTAAAGTAAATACTTGTTCAAGACCTTGACTAGACCCCTACTAGCTATGACAGGCATTTCGTCAAACATATTGCAAATGTGTAATTTACAGGTGTGATTAACAATTCTAAACATACAGGTCTCATACTTAGCTAAGAACTGCTAAGAACCATTGGTTCCTCAACACATCAACTGTCATCCCCTCCCTTAGGTCATAGATACATTGATCATTCAATTATTAAAAACATGAGGAAAACCATGCATGGTTACTGTCATCAAACACATACATAACCAACATAATAGGGACAAAATTATCCATGAAATCATAGGCATATACACCACATATAATCCATAAAAATTCTCATAGAAATACAAGGAGAAATAATGTTACATTAATGATGAAAAATCCAAACCTAGGATGGGACTTCCACGTTCCACCTGACCGTAGAATGGCTGAGCCAAATCTCTCTTCAACAATTCACCCCCGTGCCATATTCCAAGCATGATTGTGGGATCTCATAGAACACATCAATCAA
Organism: Pinus taeda; assembly: GCA_000404065.3. Taxonomy (NCBI): domain Eukaryota; kingdom Viridiplantae; phylum Streptophyta; class Pinopsida; order Pinales; family Pinaceae; genus Pinus; species Pinus taeda. Next base: position 155,465 of record APFE031728582.1, on the reverse strand, counting down.
AACTCATCTAGGGCTTCCAAAGGACATCCACCTTAACCCATCAAATAGTGATTCCACCTCATAGCCGAACATCACAAAACCATCATATGATTGGTCTCTATCCCAACCATCCAGGGCTCCAGAGTGTTTGTTCCAAGCAAGGCTACAAGACTAATAACTCAATCCATAGTTGTCACTAGGCTCCAGATCGTTTTTCCAACCAAGTCTCCAGGACTAATAACTCAACCCAGCAAGGGCTCCAAGGCGTTTGTTAAACCAAGGCTACGAGACTAGTAACTCAACCCAAGCTAAGGAAACATGAGAACCAACCAAAAAAAATAATGAAAGTAAACCCACAATCACCATGGCTATCGAGGAAATGGAAAGGCCAGGTAATCCACTATCAATCCAGGCAATCCTCCATGCTAATGACAGGTCACAACCAAGAAACTGCATATATGTGTCATGCATGGCAAAACTAGTGAAGAAAACATACATGTAACTTGATACCTGCAAGTAAATATGATGTAGTTGTTGTTCCTGATTCCCTCTTTCACTTTCTTGCTATTCCTTTTCCTTCTTGCTCTAAAAATCCAAGTATTCCACACCCTCCAAGGGCACTCCAAGAAAACTCTAAGTCTCCAAGAGTGAGAGAGAGAGAGAGAGTAGAAGAGATCTCCAACAATGAACTGAAAAAAGGTTTCCAGCTGATCCTTAGAAACCTTTTTATGAATGAGGCCTCTATTTTCTTCACTTTTCATTATTTTCATTCATTTTCCTCCTCACATGCAGCCTGTGACCTTTCACCTCCATTTTCTCCTAATTTCCATTATTTTCATAAATAAATGTGTCAAAATGCCATTTTTCCTTTCCAAATCCTTAACCATTTCCTTTGCTAATTTTCGTAGCCATAAACAATCACAAGTGATCCCCATCACTAGAATTTTTCCCAAAATTCAGCTTGGAATAAGTGTCTCATCATCCGTGGGTATTGTTTTTAACTTTTCTTATATGGATTTTTCACTAGGATTGTTACAAGTTGTCTACATCTTCGTGAGTACACTTAGTTTTCCATGTTTCATGCTTATAGAAAGTTATAGGTGACAAGCTCCCAGTTGAAACTATATTGCTAGAACTTGATGAGGAAGGAAAAACCATATTGGAGCCTGAAGAAATCACAGAAAAAAGAATCCATCAGTTACAAAATAGATCAATTTCAAATTATCTCATTAAGTGGGAGAACTTATTTACTAAAGGCTCCACATGAGAGGATGAATATTTTATTCAAAAGCATATAGAGCTACTCAAGCATTAAGGACAACACTTTTTTGAAGGGGAGGGGCATGCTAGGTCCCTATAATACTAGTCTATCCCCCATATTGTTATTGTTGTACCCCATAGAAGTCCACTATTTTTATTGTAGTGCCCTTACATTATTATTGTTACGTAAAGCCTAATTGTATTTTGACCCCTTAGACTACTATAAACCAAGGAGGTAATATCATTTGAATCATCCAAGAATTGTTCATTTATGTAATGTAACGGGAGGTTTCCCCCTCAAAGTGGCTTATTATCTAGTCATTTATCTATCTTTTTTTATGTTTTTATGTTATTTTTTATCTGTATACATAACAATGTCTCACTTATGGTTGGCTTTCCTCTAGCTTAAGAAGGGTTCTCCCTAGTATATCCCTAAGGGGGATTTTGAATTGGTTTGATTAGGTTTTGTCAAACTAAGTTAAGGGATGCCTATGGGTTGTACTAGGAGCCCTCCCCTTAAGCTGAAGGAGAATTGGTTAGATGTGAGAAGAGGGTTAGTGAGGCCACAATCACCCCCTCTTGAATTACATACGATTTCATACTTGAGATTTAGGATTTTATCCTTAAAGGTGAAAAAATTTTCTGTATCAAAACTAACCTCCTAGTAACATAACAACTGATTGGTTGTGGTGTGAATATGCTTGTTGTTCATCCTTCCCTAATGATTTTGTGCTCAAATACTAAAAAAATGTCTCACTGGAAGTACTCCTCCATATCTCTTTCACGTGCCTTACTAAAAAAATGTAATTTCTATTTAACTTAGATACAACCAAAACCTATACACCTTGGAAATGTTTCTACGACATTCATACCTTTCTATACAAAAAAATTCCCACATTGGCTGAGATATGTGGCTCACAACAACATATAATCTTTAATAAATTGAAATGCTTATGTTAATATTGGATTGATTAAGGAGTGAATATGCTTATTAATTGACCTTCCCCAAAAAATATTTCATTAGCAATAATCCACAACACATATAAGCTCCAATATACCATGATTTTCATTTTGATGGTGGTAACCAGAAGAGAGTGGTTCCTTGTACTAACATAATGGTTGAATGGTTGCAATATGATTATGGTTGATGTTTGGCCTTTACCCCTCCCTTGGAGCACAAAACATTTACACTAAATTGGTTGAGAGATGTGGTCCACAACAAGATATAACCTCACATATACCATGATCGTTATGCCAATGGGGGTAGCAAGAAGGGGGTGTTCACTCCTACTAACATAATGGTTAATTGTGTGCAATCGAAACACGCTTATTGTTTGACATTCACCCCCCACCTATAAAAAAATTAGTAAAAATATCTCATTGTCAATACTTGACAATACCCATTTCACATAAGCCGCTAAAAACTCCCCCTTATTGCTGGGTACACCTAAAATATTTGCTTTTTGGAATTGTTTTTTTACATAAATGCCTGTATCCAAAAAGTTTGTTCCACATTTTATGAAAGACGCAAACCACAACAACATATAAGCTCCAATATACTATGATCTTTAGGCTAATTAAGGTAACTATGAGAGAGTGTTGCCTCCTACTAATATAACCATTAATTAATTATGGTGTCAATATTATTGAAAATACATCAACTTCACAATTCTTGTTTGTCTTTGACCAAAAAAATTTATGGTTTATCCATAGTTGCGAATTCAATTTTTTGTTATTTTTTATTATTATGTAAATCTATTTATTTGTAAGGTGATTGGTTGAGGTATTATTATGAGTTGTTTTAGTAACTTCCATTTCTATTAGTTACAATTCTTATGTTTTTAGTTTTGTTTCCTTTTCATTTAACTTCTTTTTTCCCGGCATGTGATTCTGCTGTGAGCGGGAGAAGGACTGCTTTCAGGTAAGATGGCACAAGAAGATAGCTATGATCCATTTGAGATGGGATGGATTTATCTCAGTGTTTAAGCAGATCGCTACCTAATTGAGCCTATGATGAGAGACCATGATGGTTGGGTGGTTTGCTTCAGGATCCATGATGAACTGCAGAATTTGGCAATCGAAATTGCTAACATGGAAGAAAATTTATATGGCGCTATGAATGGGAAATTAAAAGTGTTAAAAGCAGACGAGTGTTCCAACTGCACTCAAAATTTCTTGAGAAACATAGAATTAAGTTCACTTGACTAGTCATTCAGAGCTCCACAAATTTTCTCATTGTTCATATCCTAAAACAGAGGTTTAGAAAAGCTTCCAGAAAAGGAAATTTGGAGAATGACCTCTCTTAAGATTCTGGACCTGAGTGACACAAAAGTGCACTCATTACCAAAAATTTTAAGGCCTTTGACATAGCTAGTATGCTTAAGGTTACTATGGACACCCATCAAAATATTGTCAGCATCTCTTACAACTCTGGTAAACCTAGATATCCTTGACCTTAGCTTTTATAGCATCATAGAATTACCGGCTAGATTTCATAAGTTGAGATATTTAAGGTATTTAGGGCTTAGCCACTGTAAATACTTACATTATCTTCCTTGGGGCATCTCACAACTTACTTGTTTGCAGTACTTATATATGAATGAATGTGACAGTCTCTGGAAAAGCACCTAATCACAAGGCAAGTGGAAATAGGCGGCTAGTATTTTAGATCTGGTGGGAGTAACTCAAGTCAAATGGTTAGAAGTATAGAACAACAGGGTAGCTTTTGATGAGAATATTGATGAGAAATCAGTAGGGAAGATAATCCCATTGGAGACTCTTCGTTTGATACTCACAGGAATGAAAACTCTACCAATTATCATCACTCAGATGCAAAAGCTAAAGAGACTTTCTTTGAAATGCCCTGACTTGGAGAGAATGGAGTTCATTGGCATTCGCAACAAAAAATTTGATGACTTAACAATGTAAACTTTGAAACGGGAACTGATACTGTTACCCGTTTTGTAGAGATAGCAAAAAAATGACCCGATTTTCAAAAATGGTGATGCAGAATACACATGTTTTTTTTAGAACATGGTTTTTGGAACTTTATTTTTTTTTCAAGTTCAAGGATGAAATCAAGTTTTAGAATGGTAGTGATTTTCATGTTGATTTTAAAAAGTGAGTATTCTGCATCACACAGTTTTTTTAGAAGACCTATTTTTTGACTTTTAATTTTCTAGTGTGTGAAATGTGAAAAATTATTTTCTAAATTTGATAGTTTTTGAAGTCATCATCTTATTCATATTTTCTTGTTCTCTATTTTAATTTTTTTTTTAGGGGGGTTTTTATTGTTTTGCGTTTTTAAATTAGAAAGTCGATAGTTTGAATTTTAGATAATCTACATATTTATACATCCTTAATTAACTTTTCAATCCACATGAAATAATTGTTTCTAAAAAACAACATTTTTTAACAATGGACATAAAAATAACCATTTTTAACATAAATATAACAAAAAAAACTACACGTTTTGATAATTTTTTGCTAGAATTGACATGTCAAAATCACAATTTTTATACGAAAATTTTAACTACAAATGGTTAAATAATAGTTTTTTTTATGAATTTCATGTCAAAAAAATAATAATAACACTTTTTTTTCAAAACATAATGATTAACTTAAAAATTAATGTGAGAATCACATATTACAAATATTGAACGTATAACAACTTTAATTGATTGTTTATTCTTTTCATGAAATGTTAGAGTCAAAACATTGCAAATCTTGATTTTCAGGTATAACTTAAATTTAATCAACAATGTCACGTAATCCAAACTCTTCGTCCTCTAGAGTTTCATCATTGTCTTCTTCCACAATATTTTCTGCTTCCTTTTGCTCATTTTCTTCTTGTAATGGGTGTTTGATGTCTGCGAATCTCCCAATGTATGTCTTTCCAAACATTCCATGTAATGGTGGTTGGGGTTCCTTTGCCTTTTT
>APFE031728582.1:132484-150277 GCA_000404065.3 Pinus taeda | reverse complement strand
CATTCTTTCATGACTGCCAACCTGAACCCTGTATCATCAGATCGTTTTCACCTCCAAAATAATTTGCTCCGTTCCGTGTCTTAGATGTGGGATTCATTGAGGCCCTCCTACGATGGGTCACTTCTTGTCGACATCAGCTCATTATCCAAGAAGTCAACCTAGGAATAACCCTTTTCAGTACTTTGAAGCTTGCATGCCTCAATGGCAAGTTTCTCACTTTCGGCGATAGGTTTACATCAATGGCCTTTGACCGGAATATTTTGTGTGGTGTTCGACGCCAAGTCCTTTTTCACACCACGTGAATTGTACTGTAGTACCTTGAGGGTCATTGTCATTATTGGTGATTCCTCTCGCGCCTGTTAACAACTTACATCATTGGCTGGTAATCAGGTGATGTCTTTCCATGTTCGACTCCAAAACATTTTTCACATGGATCGACTTGCACTTCGAGTGAAGATTGAACGAGTTTTGAAGACCCCGGATCTAGTTTCATCCATCCGGGCTGCGATATATTCAGGAATATAAAGACATCAAATGTACATATTGCCGAACAGATGATCATCCAAATCAAAGGATGATGAGTCTGAATCATCAGCCTGCCATACAGACGATTGTCTGTCCTATGTACATGAAAATGAATTTATAAAGCTGAGCATGGGAATGCCCGCCTCAGCTAGATCATGAAAAAATGTTGTCGAAATAATGTATTGTATTGTATCTTATTACTGGTCGCCTACCATCTCAAAAAAACTTCGAATCCTCATGGTAAAGCATTTCACCCGACATCAAAAGATTAATGACCTCATGCTTTAGGGGGCAACTGTTATAGACATTTTTGGGCACTTCAAACCCAATCATAAATGTCCATAAACTGAGGGCTCCTAATCCCTAAAAATGTTGCTTCACTCCTAAAGGAACAGGTCAGCTGATTACATCATCTCCCAGAAGTTCTCCACTAAAACACTCAGGAAATTGTCCCAAACTGACCATATTAATACCCAGTGCAAATGGTGCGATGCATATCCTTCCAGTGTAAAGGGTGTGATGCATACTGAATGGCCCCTCTATAGGGTGCGATGGTCGAGAATGGACAAATGGCAGGGACAAATTGCAAGGTGGAAGATCATGGAATCTTCCAGAAGCTTCCCCTCTGACACTTGCCTCTCTGTTTTCGACCAGGGATGAGTCAGAGATCATCATTCTCCAAGTGGAATCAGGAACTATCAGAGAGAGGACACTAATCAAGACCCCAGAAGATGACTCACCCCCCTACAATCATCTATCAATGGATCCCTCATCACAGAGATCCAGGAGGCTGGAATTTTGTATCTTGTAGAGAAGTGTTGTTGGTTTTCTGGAGAAACTTCATAGTGTTGGGTGATCTAAGCTTTACTTGAGGTGAAGAAGGGTTTTCTTGTTGGAGGATGATGCTGGGTCAGAACATATGGTTGTAATCCTCTTACTACTTTTGATCTTAATAAAGCTATTCAAGTTTTCCTCCATATTCTTGTATGTTTGCTTATATATGCACTTGTATGGTTAACACATATCTGGTCCTGTGTTATTTATGAATATAGATCTTTGTTCTTCGATAGTAGTATGTTGTTGTGATTCCACAAGTGCTCTTTGAAGTTGGGCAGACGAAGAAAAGAAGCGGCAAAGCTCTATCAGGAAGGAGAGGAATCAAACAAGGAATCAAACGCAGACTAAGGTTGGTCTCCTTTGTTCCAACTCTTATCTATTTTCATAAAGGAAAACGAAGTAGACTTTACTTGTTTGTTTCTAAGATAGCTACCAGTCTTAGTGGGAATAGCAGCATCCGAGTGGACACTATTCCCGGTAACACAACCTATCCTCATATTGCAGACCAACTGATATCTTCGACATTGTTATTAATCCTTCAACAACAATGTGACCAAACCCCCTCTTGAGTTGTACATGTTGTGCACATTCTAATTCATTAGCCCTTCAAAGTAGCTCTAATACCATGTTGAATTTCCATGTCACGAGAGAATCTAGGTTAGGGTATTATAATCTCTTACACTACCAACTCAAATGCCACATAAACTACTTTGCACAGCGGAATATAAACAAAAAAAAATAAACACGTGCATAAACAGACAACTTTTTACAATTTTTCAACAACCCAACTTCGTTATATTATCAATCCATAATACAACAGTCTAGGGATCCCATATCAGGGATCATGGCCCCTAAACAATATTTGTTACAAGAATATAAACTAGGGTTTTGTGTCAACAACTGTGACAACCAATCTACCTTGAACAAGATACAACTGATTGTCTGGTTGATGTAACGTGCCTCATAGATTCTCTTGGTAGAAACCTAAACACAATTGATGGTCCTTTGTCTCCCAATTTGCAACTTTTCCTCTATCAATGGATCCTGGTCCTTCAAGTCATTGAACACAACTCTCCAATTTTCCCTCTAGTTGATCATTAGTCCATCAACGAATCAACAAATAGGATATTCATGCGAGTTGTTAACAACTCTTTTTGTGAACAACTCCTTGACTTCCCATTATTGCTCTTCATCTCTTAGGGACTTCTTCCCTCTATTTTCTTCATATGCTCCTCCAATGAGGCAAACTTAGGGCAAAAAGGGTTTCCCTCTATCATTGCAAGATATCCTTCTCTTTAGCAAAATTGGGCTAGACAAATTGATCCTTTCACTTCCTTCTTTTGTCCTTGAAAGATCAGTCCCTAAGCATCACACAATTCTACCTCTACTAGCAGGCTCAATGTCCTTCTTAATTCCTACACTTAGGGCCTTGTTGGACACCTACTTTCTTCCCTCCAAATAGCCTCAAGATGCCTAATCCAGTTGTCCAAACTAAGATGATATATCCACTAGCAACACATCAATAAAAGGAGACAAGCATACCTTGTTTTTTGCTCCTCTTGTCCTCGGCTTTTGTGCACTTATACTGAGGTTTTGTAGCTCTGGTTAGGACAAATGGTAGTCCTAGTCTTTGCACCAAATCTTGTGTTTTATCCTCACTACGGACCTTCCTTTGTTGTGCTGCCTTATCTTGTGCTTACGGCCTATTTTAGGCCTCTCGACCTCCTCCAACAAATGAGTCATCCACTACAACTTACACATGAACCTTACTACCTTAATCAGAGATAAAACACTCCTCAAATGTGCCCCAAAACTACCTAGATTTCTCCTCCCATTCCTCGACAACCTGCTTATCAACCTCAGCCTCAAAATAGTCTTTAGAAGTCACAAAACAAACCTTCTACCCTTTGTTTGATGTCCTTTTGATTGGAATCTAGTTTAAAGGTACATTCATGTGATTGTGTTACACTTGGATGTGAGGTATAAGGTCTCTCCTCCCCATTATTTATATGTTTCTATGTGTGTAATGAACAACCCTTGAAAGCGCACCTTTAAGCCTAGGCCGACTTGAAACACTTGTTATTAACCCATTTTTTAACACATAAAATTAATATCTCAACCTTTACAAGGACTCTCTTGGTGTCTTTTGTTTCCCCTTGCTCTGTTAAGGGTTATCTACAATCCCCAAGTCCCAAGTCATAAAAAATCCTCATGGATTCACACCCACAACTTTGGGTGTAAATCCCAGAGCTTGATAACTCTTTCCCACAATGCCCATGTGGGTCAAATTCGTCCATAACCTTGTACCCTAGGGTTTGGAGTACCTCCCAAGTTACCAATATCGACACTCCCTCTTAGTGAGGAAGGTACTTCTGAGAGTAGGAAGTAACTAGTCATTACTGTCATTGTTGGCGACACTACCCCAACTCCTAACGCTCACCACTCTAGCATACCCTGAAGCATGAACTGTGCCCTTTTCATAAGTGTCGTTGTCATTCGAATCCTTCGACTTCTTCTCCTGAAATGCTTTTAGGGCATTCCATGATTCCTTCTTTCCAGTTATAGAATCACCCTTGCTCTCTAATGACCATCTTCTCTTCTTAGGTTGCATATTCTCCCTCTAAACTTGCAAACCTCCTCTAGAACTCAACTCCCTTTGAACCTTTAGAACCTGGAACTTCTCTTGCTTATGTTTCTCATGATCTATAGGCCTTCTTGTCAACTTATATAGATCATGCTCTTTAACTCCAATGACCACTCTACCATAGATAGAGGCTTTGGGCCTGAGCTTCACTTTCCAATCCAGGAAAATCATGTGAGACCCCTTCTTCTCAATCACTGAGATAGACAACACATTATATATGATCTTTAGTACATGCAATACATCCTGAACTCACATCAACTGACCTAACTCCATTCTGAATGGCACGACACCTAATCCCTTGATCTTTTTTTTACTCTTGTCGCCTACCATCATTCGCAACTTTGAGTCCCACTCATCTAGAATCTATAGCACATCCTTCGAATTGTCATATGCTTTGACCCACCATTATCCATGTATCGTGAAACCTTGTTGATGGTACCCTCTGATAAATGAGAGATCAAAGAAAAATTCTCTCCAATCTCTTAGAGAGGTCATCTATCTTAGTAGAAGTGGTGACACTTACAACTGCCTTCCCCTTCTTCTTCTCATCATCTCCCTGCTTCTTCTTCAGACACTTCATCGAATAGTGACCATACTTGCCATAGTTGAAACAATTTAACTTACTCAAGTCATTATTTTGCTTGCCCTTCATCCTTGTTGTAAGAGCCACACCATCATCAGAAGCCTTCTTCTTCAGATGAAGATCCTCATCTCACAATTCTTCCTGAATGAAGTCATCACACATCCTAATCCAGTCTAGTAGATTCTCTCTGGAAATAATACCTTTGATGAATTACTTCCACTCTAGATTAAGCTGCTTCAAAGAAATCCTCACCATCTCAGAATTTGTAATAGTCACTCTGATGTTGGCAAGCTCATCTTGAACCTGATACAATCTCGTTAGATACGAAGTCATCCCTTCACCCTCTGTCATCTTGGTGGCATTAAACTTATCTTACAATACCAATTGTTGGCTCTCAGTCATATTCTGGAACAAATCCCAAAGATCTTTCCACATCTCATGGGCAGTGTTCTTCCCATACATATGAGGTATCAAAGGATCCTTGACACCATCTAGGATGATCAACTTAGCCCTCGTATCCATGTCTTCATCCACTTCCAGCTCCTTAGGGCAGTTGGCTTCTTGATCTCTTTCTCAGCAAAATTCCAAATTTTGTTATCCATCAAAACAAACTTGATCCTTTCCTTCCATGGAACACAGTTGGACAATTCTTCCAACTTGTCCTCATATCGCAAACCAACAGACATCTTCCACATTGTTATTGGTTCTTCAACAACAACATGACCAAAATCCTTCTTGAGTTGTACTTGCTATGCACACTCTAATTCACTGGCCCTTCAAAGTAGCTTTCGTACCATGATGAATTTCCACAACACGAGAGAATCTAAGTTAGGGTCTTAGAATATCTAACACTACCAACTCAAATGTCACAACAAACTACTTTGCATAGTGGAATATAAACAACAATAAATGAACACGTGGACAAAGAGATAACTTTTTACAATTTTTGAACAACCCAACTTCGTTATATTATCAATCTATATTATAACAGTCTAGGGCTCCCGTACTAAGGATCATGGCCCTCATAAAATATTTGATACAAGAATACAAACTAATGTTTGATGTCAACAATTATGACAAACAATCTACCCTTAACAAGATACAACTGACCATCTAGTTGATGTAGCGCAACACACAACTTCTCTTAGTCATACCCTGAACACAACTTCTGGTCCTTTTTCTCCCAATCTAAACTCTTCTTCTAAAAATGGATCCTTTTCCTTTAGTTCACTGAACATGGCACTCCAATTTGCCCTCTAGCTAATCATTAGTCCATCGATGAATCAACACAGAGGGTCTTCTTGCAAGCTGTTCACAACTCCTTGACTGTCCATTGTTGCTCCTCAACTCTTAGGGACTTATTCCTTCTAATGCTTTCATATGCTACTCCAATTAGGCAAACTTAGGGCATGGAAGATTTCCCTCTATTAATGCAAGATGCCCTTTTATTCAACAAACTTGAGCTAGACAAATTGCTCCCTTTACTTCCTTCTTTTGTCCTGCAAAGATCAATCCCTGAGCATCACGCAAATTTGCCTCTCTTAATAGGCTTAATGTCCTTCATAATTCTTGCACTTAGGGCCTTCTTAGACACCTACTTGCTTCCCCAACCTCAAGATGCTCAATCCAATTGTCCACACTAGGACTATCTATCCACTAACAACACACCAACAAAAGGAGACAAAAATACCTTTTTCTACTCCTCTTGTCCTCAGCTTTTGTGCACTTTTATTGATGTTTTGCAGCTCTGGTTAGGGCACACATCAACCCTAGTTTTCACTCCAAATCTTGTGTTTTTCCCTCACTATAAACCTTCCTTTCTTGATTTCCCTTATCTCATGCATGTTTCCTAGGTTAGGTTGCCTCCTTGACCTTAAGATCTCCTCCAATAGATGAGTCATCCACTACAACTTACATAGGAACCTTGCAGCCTGAATCAAAGATAAAATCCTCCTTAAATGTGCACCAAAACTGCCCAAATTTCTCCTCCTAGCCCTCGGCCTCCTGCCTATCAAACTTGACCCTCAAAATTGCCTTTAAAAGTCACAAAACAAACCTTCTACCCTTCGCTTAAGCTCCTTGTGATTTGTGGATAGTTCAAATGTATATTCATGTGATTGTGTTGCACTTGGATGTGGGGAATGAGGGCTCTCCTCCCCCTTATTTATATGTTTTAATGGGTGTAACAAATAGCCCTTGAAAGGACACCTCTAAGTCTAGGGTGACTTGAAACACTTATTACAAACCTATTCTTTAACACATGAAAATTCATATCTCAAATTTGACAATGGCTCTCTTGGTGCTTTTTGTTGCCCCTTGCTCCATTAAGGGTGCTCTACAATCTCCAATTGTCAAGTCATCAAAACTCGTCATGGATCACACCCACAATGTTGGGTGCAAAGTGTTGAGAAATCCTTAAGGAAACTTATTACGGTTTCTTTAATTTTATTTCTCTTTAACATGACAATTACTTGTGATTTGTTATTTCTTCTTCTATTATTAAGTTAATATCATCAAGATTATTGTCAAAACTATGAAGATCACAAAGACAAGAACACAAGATGTAGGCATTCAGTCAAAGAAAAATCCCTCTTAGGGAAAACCCAAGTTGATTTTTAATGTCATGACAATTACTTGTGATTTGTTATTTCTTCTTCTATTATTAAGTTAATATCATCAAGATAATTGTCAAAACTATGAAGATCACAAAGTCAAGAACACAAGATGTAGGCATTAAGTCAAAGAAAAATCCCTCTTAGGGGAAAACCCATGCTGATTTTTAATGTACCTTTGACAAGTGGTTTCCCATGGGTTAGTCTCTACCTAGGGAAAAAAGTCCAAAGTAATTCTTTTCCTAAGTGTGACTTTATAAAGTGAAAGGGACTTTATAAGTGGTAAAGTCAATGTTAAATTATAAAGTAAGAAGTGACTTTAGATATAAAGTACAATGTGGGTACTTTATTTAATGGGTGAGTTAAAAAATAGAAAGTGAGAATTAAATGCACATTTATTCTCATCCCTTGTTCTAAATGAATCTGATCCATTACATCTTTGGATTGCCCAAAAGTCATTTAGGGAAACAAAAGGGGGAAAATAAAAGAGACACTGCATTCATTCTTCATGAGTAGATTGGAGAAAGGAGGCTGAGAGCTAGAGAAAAGTTCTGAAGGATAAATTTGTTGCAGCAAGCTGAAGGAGTGATTTCTGGGCAAAGCTGGGCATGGAAATCAAGGTATAGAAGACAGTAGAAGGCATAGTACAAACAACATTGAATGTTGTGAGATGCACGTCGTTCGAGAGAAGTTTTCGAAAAAAATTCATACAATGGTATGGAAATCCGTATAGTTTATATGGATACCATACAATACAGTCCATACAGTCGTGTCCATACAATACATATTTTCAGCTTCAAGTGGGCACGGAAATCGAGGCAAAGTGGGCACGGTTTTCAAGGAGTTTTGGGTTGAAGAGATAAGTTGTATTTTGTTGTTTTGTTTTGTCAACAAATGTATTTTTCTTGAACTTGAAGGATAAATGAATTTGAAGAGCTCTCTAACAAGTTTTCCCCCAACAAGATTGAAGGGGTTTTGCCTGGGTCTAAGTTGACCAAAAATCTGTGTGTATTTTTATGTGTGTTGCTGGTTCGTTATGTCCATATTTACTTTCAGCATGTGTTTATAGTCCCATGTGTTTTAATCTAAAAATTTCATTTCTAGAATTCTATATGTTGAATGTATGTTTATGGGAAAGGGCATTTAATAACCAAATGGGAGTGATAAGGTGAAATTAATACTGATTGGGATTACAGGAAACCTTTTTTTAGTCCTCAAATTTCAACAACCCAACTAAAATTTCTTATCTTCTTCAAGAACCAAATCAATTGAGACAACCAATACCCTTTGATCAAGACAAAGACCTCATCCAATCCATCTAGTCAACCTCCCAAGAAAACTTGTCAAATTCTACTCATAAATCAAACTCCAGAATCTGAGTGAAACAGGGCTTCAACCCTCTCTTGCTTTTGAAATCTCGCCCTGCACCCTCGGTCCTACAACTTTGCATTAGTTACCTCAGTATTCTTGCACGTGTGACAACAAAAGAGAAAAATTTTGGTCTTCCTTAGCTTGACAGGGGTTCCTTTCTTCCTTGCTTAGAAAAGGGTCTTCTTTTCCTCCTTAGAAACTTTAGATCAAATTGATGGATGGATGCCACAATAGGTCAAATTTTTAGTCTATATATAGTCTACCAATGATACGTAAACAACCGTGGATATTCCACTGGATAGTTCGTCACAACAAATTTGATAATATTATATTAAAAATCTAAGATTCTACATTATTACAGTTTTATTTAATTTCTAGATTTGTATATTTTATTGTAATTAGTGCCTGCATGTAAAAGTAAACCAAATAGAAGAAGTAGATACCGACAAAATAAGCTCAAACACACATGAGACACAAGATATGCTCTCTGGTAAACCCTTTCAGGAGAAAACCCAGTTGGAAGGTGAGGCCGCTTCGTTCTTTTTCTCTATCTGGAAATATGGTTGCAGATACAAAGAAGTAATGCCTGTGGCCCGTGGGCTGCTGCAGTGCACAAGTCCTCTTTGTTCTCTATCTCATATCTCTCATGGCTATCTTTTCTCAGCTATGGAACAAAATGTTCTCGAAAGAATGGAACACCTCTTCCTCCTAGTGGCTCAGTTATAACACAACCTCATAGCCTACTAGTGGTTAATTTTGACTACATCAACTCTTAACTAGAGTTACAAAATATACTCTTCTAGAGTCTTTTATATCATAAACACATGTCTAGCCCCTTTTCCATGAATAATGGGGGTTGATACAGCATCATCCCGAACTATAGGTGTGAAAATAGGAAGGTCAACCTCTGAGTGGCATAACTTTTGCATACGGATTCTGATTGATGCACTTCTTATGTCGTTGGAAGTTGTTGTCTGCTTCCCTTTCTTGTCCTTCTTCCTCTTCGAACACTGGCTGACATAGTGACTGAGCTCACCACATCCAAAGCACTTTACCTTCAACAATTCTTTCTTATTATTTTCTCCTTTAGATTCTAATCCCTGGCTGGGACCCTTCTTCGCTTTTCCCTTCCCTGCAAGAGTGACTTTCTCCTCCTTCTTCTCCACCTTCGGTCCCTTGCCACTATTGGTGATAGTTCCATCAACGAAGTTGAGCCTCAGTTCCTCCTAAGTGAATCCGCTCCATAGGTATTCCTAATCTGGAAGCTTGTCACGCCCAGAGATCACTCGGATGAACATACGTTATTCCTTGGTAAACCCATTGAGAGTTATCCGCACAAGCTTGTCATTTGTTGATTGCTTTCCAACTGCAAAGGGTGAGAACGTAACATCCTATCTCACTAGGATGTCACATTCTCACCCTTCTGCATCTTGATCATCCTCAACTTCTCCTTAGGAATCAACTTCCAGTTCTCGGAAGGATCCTGGTATAGATTGACTATGGCATCCCACAACTCCTTCATTGTAGTCTCTTCTGTGATATGCAGAATGATACGATCTCAAACACCATTGAGGATCATCCTCTTCACCTTGGTGTTATCCCTCCCATAGTCATCAAACTGGATGGGATTTGTTGATATAACTATCACTATTGTAGCAAACTCTTTCAGACTGTGCTCATCTATGAGGAATAACATCCTGACCTTCTATATGCCAAAGTGAGAGGCTCCAACCAACTTGTCCTAATCTTTAAATCCTACTACGGCCATTTCTAGAAAATTTTGTAAAATTCAATAAACTGGACTTTGATCTTTTATCTATTAGAGATTATTTGTCTTCTGAATTATTAGTTTGACAAATAATGATTAAATCACTATTGCAATCTTCACAAATAAAAACATTGTGGAATATAAAATACGAAACTAAGAAAATATGCACACACACATAAAAAAATATGACATTATTATTTTTGGACAATTTTCCTTGGAAAAGCCTCAAAGGGAAAACCAATGCAGCAGATGAGGGTTTTATTATTATTCAACAGTTTAGGAGAAATTACAACTAGTTTCCTTTCATTGGAAAACCTTTGGAAAATATTGATCTCTACTGGAAAATTAATCTGGAGATTAATTGTCTCCCTCTGCAACTCGAACTGGTCCTCTCCCGGTAACTCGCACTTCTCTAGGCTATTTGCATTACCTTTGCAAAATGCGCACTGCTTCTCTTTGGAAATTTGTTTAGCCTTAGTGTTGGGTGTGTGTTATATTCTTTCCATGCGTCACAAGGTTCAAGGCAACACCCTGATTTTTATTTTTTATTTTATACAGACCCAATAATAGTTGGGCGGACCCAAAGATGGTGGGTGGATCTACCCATGGCTTTGCACATGGATTTCACACATGGTTCTTGGGCGCAATGTTTTTTTGCATGTGGTATTTGTAGATCTAGTCAAGGGAACTGTGGTTAAGTTCTAATCTAGGAGTAATGAATGGGGGCTTATGAATGCTTTGACATGTATATAAATGTATTGTAACATTGAAAGGAATATAATGAAAAATCAATCTAGTATTCCCAGTTTTGTCATCTAGGGGAAAATCTCCATGTATATTTGATTTTTTCTTTCGCCATTATATGTTTTTTAGTTTTAAGAATTCGTTTGTAGGTAATTTCTATAAAGGGTTAAAACCTCCATCTGGAATCTCCCTCCTGCAAGTCATCTTGCCTCCTGGACTACGCTAGGCCTACTCACTCTACCTTTGAATCATAGATCCGACCGCTAGCTCGTTGAACAAACTCCTCTTTCGCTTGCATTGTTAACTAGTTGAATACAACTTGTTGTACGGATAATTCGACAACCTCTTCCTATTTCTCGAACACTGGAAAATACTGAGAAAATTTACTCCATACACCTGCTCCCAAATCTCTACTAATCCCTTATTTCTGATGCTTCCCTAGGTTCAATTACACCCTTGTTAAATACCTGCAACTGGGTAGTCCAACTACTCAAATGATAAATTGTGTCATCTCCAAACCCTTCGACCTGCTCTTCTAATCTCTCGTTGGAGTCTAAATGACCACGATCACATCTCAACCAATGGCTAAGATCATCTTGACTCTATTAATTAACTTTTCCGGAAGTCTCTAGAGAAAAATTGAACTCCCTCAATTAATTCACTTTAATTGACCACTTTTCCTAAGTTCGACTTAGGAAATATTTTAATTATGGGTAATTAATTTAACTGAGGTGGTTCCAACTATTTTCTCGTGAAACCTTGTATGGCTTTCAGAGAGCTTGTGTTCCTTAGCCTCTTAGACACCATACAGACTAGAATACTTTTCCGTTGCTACCCCAAACAAAAACTAACACAACCTTCACTTCCCAACTACCCTACTAAAAATATAGTTTTTCTCAGATCAAGAACATGACTCGCCTATTTCAATAACCATTGGTTTCCATTCTATAACTTTATCTATATATTACCATTTCCAATAATTTTACATTGTTGAACACCACCCAAATAAACTTGTCCAAATCACATTTAACATAGTTTTGAAAATATTTCCTATAGGGTGTGGCATGAAATGAAGCCCTTGAGTCTGACAGTCAATAATCAATAATATTTTCCAATGAAATGACTTGGGTGTCTTGCAACACATCACCTACTACATTTGCTTCTTGGTTATTTTCCTATTGTTCATCTCCTTTTTTCCCTTTTTCAGACCAACAATCTTTCTTTAGGTGTCCTTCTTAGATTTCCCATGGTTATGTGGGTGCTTTCCTCTCCTTCTTTATTTTCCCGTATTATCCACAATCAATGCATTGTCTATTCTCTCACTTGTGCTTTTCCATCACATATTCTCGCTAAAGATAACATAAACAACATCATTCAACTTTAAATTTCTCAAACCAAAGACATAATTACTCACAACCATGACCAAACCGTTCGAACTTTTTGGCTGTGAGCACAAAATCAAAAGAGCCCTAACATCATCATCAAATTGTATTCATATATAACTTAACTGATTGTTGGTTGTGTTAAACTCATTTAAATGATCAACAATAGGCCCATTTTTTGACATCTTCATATTCAATAAATGCTTCATAAGAAACACCTTTTTGGAGACTAATGGTTTTTCATACAATGTAGTTATTGCCTTCATCAAACCCTATTTTGTCTTTTCTTTTGAAATGTTGAAAGCTTTCAATATTGCCAGGCATAGTTGTACTGTTCATAGTGCCTTTCTATCAAGAACCTCCCATTCTTCATCTTTCATAATCATTGACTTCTTTGTTATTCTACCTCATGGTAGGATAAGATCCTTCTATTGTAGATAGTCCTAAAATTTCATCTTCAATAGCTAGTAATTTTGGCCTTCAAATTCTTGACCCTAAACTTGCCTTCTTCCTCCATTGCTCCCACTTGAACAAAGAACACTTCTTTATTATGAGTTTATAAGCCACATAACCTTTGACTTTGGAACAAAATTTAGGGAATAAGATCATAGAGAAATAAAAAATTGAAATGAATGTGAAAATAAAACATAGAAGAACATAATACAAGAGAGACACTAATATTTGTGATTGTTGCATCCATAGAGAAGCAAGCAGTCCTTCCTTTATTCCATCCACCAAAATGAAGGGATAAAACTACAACACATCTACTGCGATCTCCTCTTCACTCTCTAGCAGTCTCCTCTCTCAAACATAATGTTCTTGCAGAATATACAATCGTAATACATATCCATCATAAAAAGATGGTTGCCTTGTAGGGGAAAAAAGACACCAACACAACTTCTATTGTCATATCTATGAATTAATGATGAATGGTCCAATTTGACTATGAAATTACAATATTTCACAAGGCATTTTTTCCAAAAAAATTATCTTCGAGCACGTTGCTCCTAAACCCTAGGCAGGGGGGTATCTTAAATAATTGTCGCACACCCCTCCCCCGCAACCAAACCCTCCTAGACCCCATGGCGACAATAGTTGGGGGGTAAGCCCCCATACACCCTCTTGTCAAGAACTGAAATTGATATGTGGTTGAAACAAGACCTCTAAATCAGGAAGATAATTAGGCTCCAAAACTGATGCCACCAAATGCCAACGAGAATTTTTGGGACTTATAAGGTAAATTTAAGTAGAAGGATGAGTGGATAAGGGAGTTGGAATGAAGACTAGATAAAATCATGAGCATAACTAAAGCCAAGTTCTTGTAAATTAAAATTTGTAGTGGAAGTTCTAAAGAAGTAGAAAATAAGCAATATATGGAATCAACAAGGGCAGGTTGCGCAACTCATAGTAGATGTCAAGTAGATGAAAGAGACAATAGAAAAACTCTATGACACATGACTTAAGTAGGCTAGGGTATTATATAGTTATTGTTGGGTGTGAACACCTCTATGGGTATTGTGTAATTAAATGTTGTTATTCTAGTCAAATCAAGTGAACCAAAGGGAGGCTTTAACCTAATGATAAAAGTTGTTTGTGTCATGTGACCCCTTTCCATAAGAAGAGGATGTCATTAAAAGGTTATGTTATACTCTCTTTTTTTACTACTCAAAGTTGTGAGCAATTGGTCATTGTTATATTAGTTAATGTTCCATTATTAAATATTGACTCTTGATTATCTTAGTCAAGTACTTTTTCCTCTATTTGTAGTTGGTTTCCTCTTTTTTTCTTTTTTTTTGTTAGCTAGACCCACGAGGTTTTGAACCACCAACCTTTACACAAGGAGTGCCTTTAAAATACACTTTATCATCGACTATTCTACATCCTATGGGCATAGTGGGTTTTCTCTTAGTACTCAAGTTTCCCCACTTAGATATTGTGTCCATGGTTTTTTTATGTGAATTTAGCCTCTAGATCTAGCATTCAAGCTTAGTTCAAGCAAATCATACGTGGAGATTGTGTTGTACTCTTCTATTAATCATTTACTTAACATTTATAGTATTAAATTAAAATTGATTGATTGTTATTGTTGCATTTCAATTATTTACGTTGTACTTGTGTACCATTGATGACTATTATTGCTTATTGCAACATGTTATTATTGTTTGTTTAGTTTCAATTATGTCAATTTTTAGATGCCTAGGTTCTAAATATTAACCAAAACTTACTTGAGTTCTTTCATTCAATAATGGTTAAGTTATTAGCAGTAAAAGAATAAACTTAGTGAACTTGTACTCACTTGGTACAAAAATGGGTAATGTGGTGTTTTGTTCATGTGCATATTGGTGACTATCTTAGACTTAACATATATCCACCATGCTTAATTGTTTTAATATAATTAACAAAAAGAGAGGAAAGTATTCATCATTATTAAAATGATTGAAAGAGGATGTGATTTTCATTTTTGTTAGACAATATCCAATGGCCAGGCTTGATAGCTCATGAGACTAGGCAAAAACGACCTTCTTGGACTTGCTGAGGGGTTTCCAATATTTATTTATTTGGTTTAGACAAGTAGACGATTTGGAAGGAGGATTTTTATTAATTTATTTATGATTATTATTATTATTAAGTTTTTTTGTTGAATTCCACTCAAAATATGACTAGTGTGCTTAACTCCACTTAGGATTGAGTGCAATCAATAACATTCCAATTGGAATCATTAATCTAAGAGGTTGCAGGTTATTCCAGCAAAAATGCCTAGGCCTTGCACTTGGCCTCAATCACTATCACAAGTATTGATTTATAACTAACATGAGCACAAGTAGGAGTAGGGGTTGGGGAGGGGGAGAACCTTGACCCTGAAGGCAAGCATGACAAGGTCATTGCATGGGTACTAATTGAGACCACTAATAATCATGATGAAGCATTGGATCTTCTACAAGGGATGGCGATTCTAAAGAAAATGGGAATAAAACAATTATCAGTGATAAGGGAATCCTTGGTTATTATTTGGCATATGTTTAATCATTCATTGTCTCGAACAATCCAAATGAGTATAATTGCCTAAAGAGCTAAGAGGATGGCATAAAGTATTGAATTTGTTTCACTTTTCCATGTCCTATAATCACACAACTCCATAACAAATGAAATGGCAAATGAGGCAAGCTCATTATAGAAAAGTATCTTAAAATTTAAAGGGGAAGTTCATAATTATTGTAATAGTTGATGTCTCATAACACAAGCAATAGACAATGCACAATCTAATCCACATCAAAGAATAAGTGGCGATTCATGGGGACCACGATTAATTAATCATTAATGACTCCATATATTTGTGCTAGTTCTCAATTATCATTGCAAGAAATTACTCATTTCTTCTATGTCTAGATGGGACAATTCACAAGATGTATGATAATGTATATTGTAATATGTGTTACATTCCCTCTAATTGTTCTTGTCACATTTTATCACTGAATACAAGGGTTTGTGAGAGAGGTCAATCCATGCATATGTCTTCAGGGTTATTAATGACTTAGAGAGCTTATAAATAAGACATTGTAGTGGGACTTGAAAGGCATCAACCTTTGTTTTTGCATATCTAGAAGCATTTTAGAGTGTATCAATTCAAAAAAGAGAATATAAACAATACTCTTGAGCATCCCAACTGAGGTGTGTATTATGAGATCATTAACACACATAGAGGCCTTTGAAGATGTGAAAAACATTACGAGGAAGCCTAATAATGTTTTCCTTGTATATTAGGGAATGGAAAGACTAGAGAAAGGAATGTGAACATAAAAACTAAAGGGACAAGAAAGCAATTAAGAGGTAGTTGATCAAATTAAAGGCTCAAGCGTAGAAGTGCAAGGGCAAGTGAATTGAAATGGAACTTATTATGGAAAGAAACAATAGTAGACTAGAAGAAATAGAAGCAAAAACAAATTTCAAAACGTTGTCTGAGAGAATCTCAAAATTGGAAGCAAAACATCTTTAAAATGAGGAAATTATAAAAATTGTTCCCCTGTATTATTCATTAGCTCATATGAATTAGACCAAATTGTAAACATGGAAGCACGAAAAACTACGTTGTTAGAAAATGAACATACAAAGAGACAAAACTCAACCAATAACTTAAAAACTAGAAACATGAAAAATGGTCACAATGGATATGAAAATAATAGTATCTTTGAAATATAATATGTTTTGTGAGATTTCTTTTTAATAAAACAATATATAAAGATTTGCACAAGCCAAATAATTAAGGCAAGAAACTAGGAAAGATACTGGGCAGTTTCGTTGAAATTTGATCCTATCCTTAAAAATGTGATTAAGCCCCTTAACAAGTGTTAAGTCCTTAATTCAACTCACTTATCAAATTGGATTAATATTATTATTACTATCTTTATATAAAACAAAACAATTTTATTAGTTGTAACTTTTGTACTGCATTGATCTTTGTTAAAAGCCGGTGCATTGATCTTTGTTAAAAGCCGGTGCAATTTGTTGTATTCGAGCTTTTACCAACAATTTCCAATATGCCCTGCTGTACCCACAATCTAGGTCCACCGACATGTATCCCAACTAAAACATTGTATTTTTTTTCTAGTAAAACTTTTGAAGAATCTCATGAAATATCCAATTAAAAAAGAGGGTCAAATGTTTATACTTGACATTGTTGGCATCGCATAGAAATTCTAATATTCTAAGTTACATAAGGCATCATGTGTTTTTGAATGGATATAGTTGATGACGAGACCATATAAAGGGAAACACATAAAGTAACATTAAAATAAATTATTTACAAAAAAAAATGAGCACAAAGTCCAAAAGGGAAGTCAATACCTTGTTAGTAATTCTCACTTGATGAATCCCATGATTGATACATAATTAGCATATTTTAATTTTGGTTAAACAAGGAATATACCTTTTAATATCATGTTTTAGAGTATTTTATATATAAATATTTGGGCCAAAACATTAAATTACGTTACTGAGATGATGTATCTCCAGTGTTTGCCCACATAAAGTTGTCAACAATTAATTTTTCTTCCACATGCTCATGTGACCAGTGACACTGGTAAGAAAAGAAAACATATTTTGAAAGCATGCTTGATACTTGAAAATGACATGTGCTCCCATTCACAATCACCTTTTGTTTCTTTCAATGAAGTTGGTGTAATAGGGTCACATACACTATATTATTTATAAAAATATATTTTTAATAATTATATTTGTATTTTATGATTGTCCTACTTTTAAAAGGAGGTAATTTGCTTATAATTTAGGAAGTAGAAAGAAAAATTAGGATAATAGGTGGTTAATGAAAG
>APFE031728582.1:115270-131496 GCA_000404065.3 Pinus taeda | reverse complement strand
AAAACAATTATTTTATTATAATTTAGTTACTATTTTTTTTTAAGTTTGTACTTAAATATAAATGTAGTTGCTCTGAAAAAAGGTATGTAGTGTAACAATAAATAAAAGAATATGCTAAATTCAAGTTTTAAATTTTATTTTTTTAACTAACACAATATATTTTTAGGTTAATAGATAATTTAGTTTAAAGTTTGTGCTTAAATATAAATGTAGATATTTTCATGTTTTAATGAGTTTAGTATATGTATGTTTGTGGTGTAATAATAAAGTAAAAGAACAAATAAAAGAATATATGAAATGAAAGTTTTAAATTTTATTTTTGTTAAGTAATACAACAATTTTAATTTAATGGATAACTTAGTTGATTAATGTTAAAAGTTTGTGTTTAAATATACAAATAGACATTTTTATGTTTAAGATATAATATATATATATTCCTTTAGAAAAATCATAATTTTCATTATATAAGGAGAATTACATGTTGTAGATGTTGTTCGCATATGTAGTATATGAGGCTAAGTGCCTCTCAAGGGAGGCTCTGCCATCAGTAGAGTTCATATAATGTTATAAAAAAAATAACCTTGCTCAGAGAGTATGATTGTCTGTAAATACAACTGGTATAATATAAACATGATAATATTTAACATATAACAAAAAAGCACAGGCTCTTGCTGAGCCTATACTATATGGTCCATGTAAGGGCGATGATAGTATTGGTAGTGTGCTTCATCCCTCTGCTCCTGTATCATCCATGTGTCACGTGGCCTGACTGCTGCCTCCTTGGATAGCATATCGACAAATGTGTTGTGTTCCCCGAAGATAGTGCGGCTTCAGCAGCGGCCCTTGACCTAGTCAGAGGAGGAGAGGGTGGTCAATATGATGCTTTTCCGGGCTTCTTTGGAGTCTCCATGGCCGAGGAATGCTCTGCTACTTCAGGGAGTTGAGTGCTCTGCTACTTCATGCGAAAGGTTGTGCCTTGTTGTTGCTTGAGGATTTTTTGTAGGAGTTGTCTGCCCCTTGTTCCCGTTCCTTGCTTTCCTAATCAAAGGGTAGTCCTGGTAGAGGCGACCCACTTTGTGGCAACACCTGCACCTAAATGGTACCCCCTCATAATCCAGGATCTGTGTTCATGTGAAATTCCTCCATCAGAGTGACATGCTCTTGTAAACCTTCTTGGATGTCAATATGAACTAGGATCCTCGCAAAAGCCATGATTCCCGTGGAGAGGTATGTCTTGTCAAATTCCAGGTAGGTGCCGAGGGAGTTCCCTATGCGTCTGAATATGTCTTCAGACCACAATTGAAGCGGCAGGCCGGGGAGGCAAACCCATAGAGGCCCAGCCCCTAACTGTTCCCTCTCTAGATCAAAAAGGGGACTCCATCTCCTCAGCAGCACAGGGGCCTGCTCTATATCCCAAAATGATGACAAGACCCAGTTCATATGCTCGGCTCGAGCAAATTACAAAGCAAACCAGTCGCGGATGAATGTTTGAACAAAGGGTAACTTGGCTAGGTGTTATCCCCAAATTTCTGCCACCCATTGTTTTAACCTTGTCGCCGTATAATTCCTGCCCCGGACTCTACCCATCACGACTCGTTTAGCGATGTCCATGGCTTCTCCCCACTATATGTCTTCCTCTAGGCTAATGATAACGTCCTGTGATCTTGATTTTACGCACTTCTTTCGTTTCCCAGGCCTATGTCTCGCGTCAGTGTTGTCCTCCTATGTTCCACCATGGGTAGGGTTAGTAGGGTTAGGGTTCAAGGAGTTCATTCCAGGTCCAGAGGGGAAGGCGTTCGAAAGGCGGGGGGGGGGGGGGGGGGGGGGACATCCGTGAAACTGCCCTAGATAGGGGAAATGATATCGAAGCCGAGGGGGGGTAGACCTTGTGAGGAAAACAACGACTCGACGAGGAATGTAGTGGAGGGATAATGGGATCTGACAGAAGGTTGAAGAGGAGGGCCTCCAAAAGAGTAGACTGCGAGATCAGGGCAAATGCAGCATGCCACAAATTGTGGGGAAGTCGGCGACGGCGGAAGCGTAGCGAAAGGCGACCAGGAGGGAGGAACAACAAGTAGAGTGATAACAGAGACCAATTGTTGCAATGGAGATAGTGAGGGCATGACGCGGTCACGGGGAATATGCCCTATGCAGTAAACTGGAAACAGGGGGAGCATAGAACGGAGTTCGGGAGTGACAATGCCAGGTGGGGGGCGATGCTAGACTAGGTCGGGTGGAAGGGAGTTCCAGAAACCTACAGTAAATTAAAACCCTAGCCTGTGTTGAGGTTGGGTCGTGTCCTTCATCTCATCGCCAACACACATGCATATATAATTTTTTTTTTTTTTTTTTTTACTTAATTAGAACAATAGTTTTACGATATTCTTTAAAGGATAGGTTTCACTTCAAATACAAATTTGCGGTGGAATGACAAACTTACATAATATGCTAAATGCAAGTTTTAAATTTTATTTTGTTAATTAAAACAACTTTTTTATTATAATTGGTAATTTAGTTGACTATTTTTTTTTAGGTTTGTGCTTAAATATAAATGTAGTTGCTTAACTAACACAATATTTTTAGGTCAATAGATAACTTAGTTGATTGTTGTTTAAATTTTGTGCTTAAATATAAATGTATATGTTTTCATGAGTTTTTTTTACTTGTTTTCAAATTCTATTGATATATAGAGTATATGTATGTATCTTATTCAAATAAGAGTTTGTTGTGTAACAATAAAGTAAAATAATAAATAAAAGAATACATGAAATGCAAGTTTTAAATTCTATTTGTGTTAATTAACACAACAATTTTAGATTAATTGATAACTTAGTTGATTGATGTTAAAAGTTTGTATTTAAATATAAATATAGACATTTTTATGTTTAAATGACTTTTTTTGCAAACTATATATATCTATCTATCTATATATATATAGATATGGAGAGAGAGAGAGAGAGGGAGAGAGAGAGAGAGCAAACATGTATGTATAAATAAAAAAAAGGGTCATGAAACAATTATCACAAGTTACACTTAAAAGACAAAAGTAATATTTGACAAAAGCTTGTCATGTACAAATTGAAAAGGCATAAAGTGCCATGCCATCTAAGAGATAAATTAGTCAAAAGATAATAAACATATCCCTATGTCAAAGTAAGTAGATAGATCAAGAGGATGTAGGAATCATCCATGTCAAGAAGAAAGTGTTTTTCTTAAGGGGGAAGGTCCTTCACTGATAAGCTCAAGATCAACCACCATTGGCTCCTATTTGTCATTTCCATGATTGGGTTCTTTGAGACAATTTTGATGTTGAGATGGTAATAAGAACAAGTTGAAACATTATTAAATTTAGGGACCTTTGATGTTCTATATGGGGCCATATCCTTCACCTCTCTTGATGCTCTCTTACAACTCAATCTACTTTACATTGGCACTGACAATTTCTTAGAGCTTGAGAGTGTGTAAATTGAGGAGGATAATGCCCTTTAGGTGGCATTCTTAACATGCTACATTGTGCACTAATCCAATAGTCCACTAGCTCATGCATGTGAGATACTTCCATCTCGACCTTCCATGTTTGCACTTGGGTTTGAAAAAGTAGGTGGGCACACATTAGAATGCCCACTTTTATTTATCAAGGTATTGGATATTTTAGTAATTACACATAATGTAGATGAGGTTTTCTGTAGGAGATTACTAAACGTGCAATAAACTTCCCTTTATTTACAAGAATATGAGAACCTAAGAAGTCAGAGGTTTGATTGATCAAATTTTGAGAATTTAGGTTCGTCTAGAGAAGGGAAAAAGCCCTCAAGGTCAGTGTTCCATCCTACATGGTACTTGTATCATAGTGGAATTATAACTATAAATGAAAATTCAGTTAGATTCAATACAAATTTATTGATTGTATAAGGATTTATTTGCTACAGTTTAGATTATTTTGTTTTTTAGTAGACATTCTGCAAAGAATGATAGTTGTAGTTACCTAACCTATCTATTATTGGAATTCTTGTTCCTAAGTACATCCTTTTGCATGGAAGTATTATTGAGGACACCCTTTAAGAACTTCCTCACATTTTGTGAATAGTGTCTGGGGTAAATGCCATCAAGTATAATGTGTTCTCCTAG
This sequence comes from Pinus taeda, assembly GCA_000404065.3. Classification (NCBI taxonomy): domain Eukaryota; kingdom Viridiplantae; phylum Streptophyta; class Pinopsida; order Pinales; family Pinaceae; genus Pinus; species Pinus taeda. The sequence continues at coordinate 127,368 of APFE031728582.1, read as the reverse complement.
CCTAGAGAGACTCTGATTTGAACTCATACCCTCTTGGTCATCTTCACCTTGAAATTGGTCAATTCAAATGGATTGAGCTAACCCATTGTTTTGTGCATTTTATCATCCATTGAACTCTTCAATATTATTTAATCACACAAGATGCCCACATAAAATTTGATGCCTATTATATTTATTAAATTCTTAAATATTATTTATCCAACTTTATAAATATTAACTACTAATTATCAATGTGATTCTTAGGTTTTGATACTTATACTTCTCCAATTATTTCAATGCAAAAACAATTATTTCTCTTAAATTTTTTAAACTTGTTTTCAAAAAACTCAATAAAATCGGGATCTACAACATTCTTAATAACAACATGCATTTCACAAACAATCCAATCAATTAAACAAACACATAACCCTCCCCACCTTCCCCCCTCTATATATATAATATATATATTTAATAACATTCTTCTTCATCATGTATCTTTTTTAATCATTTAAATATGAGTAAATCTACATTTAATATATATATATGTAATGTAGATTTAGAGTGATACACTCATATTTAAATGATTAAAAATTACCCAAAATTACTTTTAGTACAATCATCTAATGATTCATACAAATTTATATGACTTTTCCTTTAAAAAAAATGCATCTCAAAAATATAAATAAAAAATAAAAATAAATAATTTTAGTTCCATAAACATTTTCAATAAAAAATCATTTTAATTATAATTAATTATATTATTAATATATTTTTTTAATAATTTAAATCACGTTAATTAATATATATATATATATATATATATTATATATATATATATATATATATGTAATTTAATTACTTACCATTTTAATATTTTTGTTTATTTTTCAAGTTGTCTATGTTCCTCTAGGCTTGACTTGTGGCTTGAGAAACCGTGACCCAGGGGAGGATCACACCTAGCCTAGGCCACACTAGCCCTAAACTCATTGGTTTTTAACGTGTCTCCTCCCCCTAGCACTAAGCGCAATAACCTATGTGAGGTTTGATCTTCGAAGTCTCCATGGCCGGGGAATGCTCTTTTGCTTCACGGGCTGAGTGCTTCGCTGCATCATGCGAATGGTTGTGCCTTGTTGTTGCTTGAGGATTTTTTGTAGGAGTTGTCTGCTCCTTGTTCCCGTTCCTCACTTTCCTAATCAGAGGGAAATCCTGGTAGGGGTGACCCACTTTGTGGCAACGCCTGCACGTAAATGGTACCCCCTCATAATCCAGGATTTGTGTTCATGTGAAATTCCTCCATCGCAGAGTGATGTGCTCCTGTAAACCTTCTCAAATGCCAATATGAACTAGGATCCTCGCGAAATCCATGATTCCCGTGGAGAGGTATGTCTTGTCAAAATCCAGGTAGGTGTCGAGGAGTTCCCTATGAATCTGAATATGTCTTCAAACCATAATTGAAGCGGCAAGCCGAGGAGGCGAACCCATAGAGGCTCAACCCCTAACTGTTCCCTCTCTAGATCAAAAAGGGGGCTCCATCTCCTCAACAACATAGGGGCCTGCTCTATATGCCAAAATGATGACAAGACCCAATTCGTATGCTCGGCCCGAGCAAATCGCAAAGCAAACAAGCCGCAGATGAATGTTTGAACAAAGGGTAACTTGGCTAGCTGTTATCCCCAAATTTCGGACACCCATTGTTTTAACCTTGCCACCGTATAGTTCCTGCCCTAAACTTTGCCCACCAGGACTTGTTTGGCAGTGTCCATGGCTTCTCCGCACTGTATGTCTTCCTCTATGCTAATGATAATGTCTTGTGATCTTTATTTTACACACTTCTGTCATTTCCCAGGCCTATGTCCCGCGTCAGTGTCGTCCTCCCATGTTCCACCACGAGTAGGGTTAGTAGGGTTAGGGTTCAGGGAGTTCAGACTAGAGCCAAAGGGGAAGGCGTATGATGGAGGAGGGGGGGGGGGGGGGGGGGGGGGAAGGGGACATTCATGAAACTGCCAGATAGGGGAAATGATATTGGAGCCGAGGGGGGTAGACCTTGTGAGGAAAACAACGGCTCGCCGAGGGATGCAATGGAGTGATAATGGGATCTGAGAAAGCTGAAGATGAGGGCCTCCAAAAGAGCAAAGAGCGAGATCAAGGCCAATGCAGCGTGCCACGAATTGTGGGGAATTCAGCGACAGTGAAGGCGTAGAGAAAGGCGGCCAAGAGGGAGGAACGACAGGTAGAGTGATAACAGAGCAAGAAGGTCTCGTGATCGTAGGTAAAGGAGTTATGGCTTTCGTCAAGCCTCTGCTGAATAGAAAAAAACCCTCAGTGCTAGAATGAGGGGTAGTCCATATGGATGCTCCTTCGAGAGGGTCCTCCGAATAATGAATGAGGTCTGGTTCCATGTCTTCTCTGGGAGTTATACGCCAACTACTGTCGTAATCTAGGCTAACTGTCGCTGAAGGAGACCAACTGCTGCAGTGGAGATAGTAAGGGCACGATGCAGTCACGGGGAATATGCCCTATGCAGTAAACGAGAAATGGGGGGGGCGTAGAATGGAGTACAGGAGTGACGATGCCAGGTGGGGGGCGATGCTAGACTAGGTCGGGTGGAAGGGGGTTCCATAAACCTACATTAAACCAAAACCCTAGCCCGTGTTGGGGTTGGGTCGTGTCCTTTGTCTCATCGCCATCACACACACACACACACATATAAAATAAGTTTTAAATTTTTTTACTTAATTAGAACAAAATTTTTATGATATTATTTAAAGGATAGATTTTACTTCAAATACAAATTTGCGGTGGAATGACAAATTAACAGAATATGCTCAATGCAAGTTTTAAATTTTATTTTGTTAATTCAAACAACTTTTTTATTATAATTGTAATTTAGTTGACTATTTTTTTTTTTAAGTTTGTGCTTAAATATAAATGTAGTTGCTTAACTAACACAATATTTTTAGGTTAATAGATAACTTAGTTGATTGTTGTTTAAAGTTTGTGCTTAAATATAAATGTAGGTGTTTTCATGTTTTCATGAGTTTTTTTCATTTGTTTTCAAAGTCTATTGATATATAGAGTATATATATGTATGTGATTCAAATAAGAGTTCGTGGTGTAACAATAAAGTAAAAGAATAAATACGTGAAATGCAAGTTTTAAATTCTATTTGTGTTAACTAACACAACAATTTTAGGTTAATTGATAACTTAGTTGATTAATGTTAAAAGTTTGTGTTTAAATATAAATATAAGACATTTTTATGTTTATATTGACTTTTTTTGCAAATTATAATATATATATATAATATATATAGAGAGAAGAGAGAGAAGAGAGGAGAGAAGAGAGAGAGAGAGAACATGTATGTATAAATAAAAAAGGGTCATGAAACAATTATCACAAGTTACATTTAAAAGACAAAAATAATATTTGAAAAAAGCTTGTCATGTGCAAATTGAAAAGGCATAAAGTGCCACACCATCTAAGAGATAAATTAGTCAAAAGATAATCAACATATCCCTATGGCAAAGTAAGTGGATAGATCAAGAGGATGTAGGAATCATCCATGTCAAGAAGAAAGTGTCTTTCTTAAGGGGAAGGCCTTCACTAATGAGCTCAAGATCAACCACCATTGGCTCCTATTTGTCATTTCCGTGATTGGGTTCTTTGAGACAATTTTGATGTTGAGATGGTCATAAGAACAAGTTGAAACATTATTAAATTTAGGGACCTTTGATGTTCTATATGGGGCCATATCCTTCGCCTCTCTTGATGCTCTCTTACAACTCAATCTATTTTACATTGGCACTGACAATTTCTTAAAGCTTGAGAGTGTGTAAAATGAGAAGGATAATGCCCTTTAGGTGGCATTCTTAACATGCTACATTGTGCACTAATCCAATAGTCCACTAGCTCATGCATGTGAGATACTTCAATCTCCACCTTCCATGTTTGCACTTGGGTTTGAAAAAGTAGATGGGCACATATTAGAATGCCCACTTTTATTTATCAAGGTATTGGATATTTTAGTAATTACACATAATGTAGATGAGGTCTTATATAGGAGATTACTAAACGTGGAATAAACTTCCCTTTATTTACAAGAATATGAGAACCTAAGAAGTTAGAGTTTTGATTGATCAATAACTCTAATAAAATTTTGAGCATTTAGGTTCGTCTAGAGAAGGGAAAAAGCCCTCAAGGTCAGTGTTCCACCATACATGGTACTTGTATCATGGTGGAATTATAACTATAAATGAAAATTCAGCTGGATTCAATACAAATTTATTGATCATATAAGGATTCATTTGCTACAGTTTAGATTATTTTGTTTTTTAGTAGACATTCTGCAAAGAATGATGGTTGTAGTTACCTAACCTATCTATTATTGGAATTCTTGTTCCTAAGTACATCCTTTTGCATGGAAGTATTATTGAGGAAACCCCTTAAAAATTTCCTCACATTCTAGTGTTTGGGGTAAATGCCATCAAGTATAATGTGTTCTTCTATCCTAAAGAGACTCTATTAGACTTGAACTCATACCCTCTTGGTCATCTTCACCTTGAAATTGGTCAATTCAAATGGATTGAGCTAACCCATTGTACTGGGCATTTTATTATCCATTGAACTGTTCAATATTATTTAATCACACAAGATGTCCACATAAAATTTGATGCCTATTATATTTATTAAATTGTTAATATTATTTATCCAGCTTTTTAAATATTAACTACTAATTATCAATGTGATTCTTAGGTTTTGATACTTATACTTCTCCAAATTATTTCAATGCAAAAACATTATTTCTCTTAAATTTATTAACTTGATTTCAAAAACTCAAATAAAATCGAAATTTGCAACTTCTTAAAACAACATGCCTTTCACAACAATCCAATCAATTAAACAACAAAAAACCCAATATATATATAATTTAATAAAAATACAGATTTCTAGTGATTACACTAATATTTAAATGATAATAAGCATAGTCTATAACGCGACTTTTTGAAAGCCTTTCAGGCGGATTCTTTACGGGCCAAAAATCCGCAGCATTCATTGGAATCCCAAGTTTGATAGCTAGTTTCTGCACAATCAATGGCTCCCAGGGTTTTTCAAGGCCCTGAATCCAAATATGCAGTTAAAAAACCATTTTAACTGCTTAAAAATCAAGATTTAACCTCATTTCTTCCGCCGGATTCCGTCACTGGAATCTCCAAAAAGTCGCATTATAAACAACTCCATTAAATAGTACCCAAAATTTACTTTTAGTACAATCATCTAATGAATCATACAAATTTCTATGACTTTTCCTTTAAAAAAAAATACATCTCAAAAATATAAATAAAAAATAAAAATAAATCATTTTACTCCATAACATTTTCAATAAATCAATATATTTAAATGCAATGATTATATATATATATATATATAATATATATATCATATACATATAATTACTTACCATCTTTAATACTTTTGTTTATTTTTCAAGTTGTCTATGTTGCCTTAGCTTGACTTGTGGCTAGAGAAATTGACTTAGGGGAGGATCGCACCAGGCTTAGGCCACACTAGCCCTAAGCTCACTGGTTTTTAGCGTGTCTCCTCCCCCTAGCATGAGCGCAATAACCTATGTGAGGTTTGATGTTGGGTCGCCTTGCTAACGACGCCCATCCTCAACTGATTGTGCTAGCGAGACTTGACACTCACCATTTTATTATTTTAAATAACAATAGATGTACTTTTAAATTTTTTAATATCTTCTAAAATATGTCAACAACACCTTCTAAATTTCATATTTGTTAATTGGAACAACATTTTGCCCATATTCTTTAACGAGTTGTCTTTAGTGAAACTTTTTGGAAGTTTTTTCTCGTGGGTTTTTCCAGCTAATTTCTCTAAAATCTGACAGGAATTTATTGAAATTATAAGGTTGATGGGTAACCCCTGCACAATGGAAGCGCTCTAGGAGTTTTTCAGGGTGTTGAATCCATATATACAACCAAAAAACTAGTTTAAATAACAGAAATTAAGATTTCACCTCAATTTGTTTTTGCTAGATTCCGGCGCAAGAAAGTCTAAAAAGTCACACTAAAGAGAACGCCATTATTTAAAGGGTATAATTTACTTATACAAGTTTGTGGTGTAATGAGAAAGTAAAATAATATTTTAAAGTTAAATTTGAAATTTTAGTTTTATTAATTTAGATATTATATTTAATTTTTAATTTTATTGATTATTATTATTATTATTATTTTTTCTCAAAGAAATAAATTAGTTTCTATTTCAGTTTGAGGGTTAGAGTGAGGTTGATGGTAATAGGCTAGCCCATAAGTATACATACTTAAGAGTTTACATGGCTCCTTGTGAGACGATCGAGTAGTTGGCACAATGAGATGTTATCCCCTCACTCGATTTCAAATCCCACCATGGGACATCTTTGACTTGTTGTGATAAAGCTCAAAGAGTAGGCTCCCCCACACTCGTGGACTTTCGACTCTTGATTAGTCACAAATTCTTGGTATATCTAGCATACATGTTGTTGGATATACTCTTGGTTGTTATAATGGTAGCTGCTAAGTTTGATCTTGGGCCTCATCCATATTACTCCAACGAGTTACCTATTCACCAAGGTTAAAAAAAAATAGTTCACAAGGCTTGAATCCAATACAATAATATTCATAGGCATGAAGTCATTATAACAATAATTATCAAGCATTATAACTTATCATGTCACTAGCGGGGATTTGAACCTAGGTGGGGGAAATAACAATCATTTTGCCCAACCACCCGAAAATGACTCCAATTGAGTAACAATTTATAATTTAGTTGACTATTTTTTATTTTTATTTTATTAAATATAAATGTAGCTGCTTCAAATAAGAGCTTGGGGTGTATCAACAAAGTAAAATAATATGTAAAATGCAAGTTTTAAATTTTATGTTTGTTAGTTAAAATAACATTTTTAAGATAATTGCGTCAAGAGGTGCTCCCTAACTCAAGATGGAAGAGATTGTGAAAGGTCTAACTTGGTGCCATTAACATAGAAAATTAATTGAAATATAATATATAAAATATATATATAATATATATATATATATATAATAAATATATAGTATAGTATAATATATAATAATATATAGTAAATAATAAATATATATATATATATATAATAACACTGGTCGATTCAATAAATAAAAAATAATAATAAAAATTGGCAATTATAATTATAATAGTTATAATCAAAATTAAACAAGCTCGATCCATCTTAATTTGGATCTACCAGCACGAAAGAGGGATCAAACTTCTTGAGATCAAACCCTTTTAGAGTGAAAAAGAGATTTTAATCCTCCGTGCTTGGTAGAGCTCGAGAAGTTAAGGATGGATATGGTTGGTGATAACTTAGTTGTTTAATTTAAGTTGGTGTTTTAATATAAATGTAAATATTTTTTATGTTTGAAAAACTTTATTTGACATCAAAGGATCTTAGCTTGAGTGCTTTGGTGAACAATTTGTTTCCCCAAATGCATGGGTTCAAGTCTTCATAGACATGTTGTAATCGACCAATTAGTGGCATTGATGAATAGGTGTATTTGGTGTAATAGTTATATTTGAATGATCGATGTTACTAATTCTCAAGAGATTATCATCACTGTTCAAAAGAGAAACCCCCGCCCCCCCCCCCCACCCCCCCCCCCCTCTATATATAAAGGGTTGGGAAACAACCATCAAAAGTTATAGCTAAAGACCAAAAAAACATTATTGACAAAAGTTTGTCATGTACAAATTGAAGTGGAAACAAATACCACACCACCCAAGAACTAAAATGATAATAATATATTCAACATATCACTATCACAAAGTAAGTATAAATATCAAGAGGACGTAAGAGTCAAGCCCATGTCAAGTAGAGAGTGTTGATCCTAATCCCCATCCTTTAGTGATGAGCTCCATGTTAACCACCATGGGCTCTTATTTGGCATTGCCCTAATTGGGTTCTTCAAGACACTTTTGATTTTGAGATGGTCATAAAAACACATTGAAAATTTATTTAATTGAGGGGCCTTTGAGGTTCTATACGTGGCCATATCCTTCGCCTCTTTTTATGCTCTTTTACAACTCAATCTACTTTGTGTTGACATTAGCAATTTCTTGAAGCTTGAGAGTGTGTAAAATTAGGAGAGTGCCCTTTAGGTGGCATTTTTCACATGGTACATGGTGCATTGGTCCATTTTGCACTCCACCTTCCATGTTTGTGCATGAATATGCAAAACTAGATAGACACATATTAGAATGCCCACTTTTATTTACTAAGGTATTGTGTATTATTGGAATTACAAATAGTGCAGATGGGGGTTTTATAGGAGATGGCTGGACATGTACTAAACTTCCCTCTATCTATAAGAATATGAAAAAAATAAGAAGTTAGAGTTTTGATTGATCAAAAATTCTAATCAAATTTTAGCATTCAAGTTTGTTTAGACTAGGGAAAACCCCTTGGAGGCAAAGTTCCACCATATATGGTATTTGTATCATGGCAGGACTATAACCATAATTGAAAATTCAATTGGATTCAATGCAAATTTATTCATTGTATGAGGGTTCATTTGCTACATCTTTAGCTTATTTGTTTTTTAGTAGAAATAATCTCCAAAGGATGATAATGGTAGGTACCTAACTTATCAATTATTGGAATTCTTATTCCTAGGTACATTTTTTTACATGGAACTACTCTTGAGGAAGCCCTTTGAGCACTTCCTCACATTCTATGAATAATGTTTGGGGTAAATGTCATTAAGCACAACATATTCCCCTATCCTAGAGAGACTCTATTAGACTTTGAACCTATGACCTCTTATTAATATTCACCTAGGAATTGGTGAGCTCAAACGGGTTGAGCTAACCCATTGGGTTGTGCATATATACATTTTATCATCTATTGATCCATTCAATATTATTTAATCACACAATATGTTCGCATGAACTTTGATGCCTACTATTTTTTATTCAATTGTCAAATACCATTCGATCAATTTTTTAAATATTAACTACTAACCATCGTGCAATTCTTAGGTTTTGATGCTCATACTTCTCCAATTATTATAATGTCAATATAATTTTTTCTTTTACTTGTTTTTTTTTTAAACCTAATTTCGAGGAATGCAACCAAAATTGGAACCTATGAAATTCTCATTTACAATGTGTCTTTGAGAAATTATCCAATCAATTTTATGCATGTCTATTTTGGAATGAGGCTTCAAGCTTTTAAGCTAACTATCAATAATTAATATATGGATTGTAGGAAATATCCACGTAATGATTTTAGTAGTACTTATGATAGAGGGTTGAGATTTATTCTAAAAGTAGTTATGTCTTTTTTTGTTTTTCAATTTAATAAAAAAATGTTATAAAAATAAATTAAAATGAAACATATTTTAATTGTGAAATGAGTTACGGTTTTTGGGCATGTGGCACTGATAAACCATGCCATTGGGCCATGGTAATGTAACAAAGCCTATTTATAGGTTAAGGATTGTCATGATAAAGAGAAAGGGAAGCTAGATAATTAAAAATCTTGTTACATGTTTATATGTGTTTAACTCATATATTAATTCTTTGTATAATTAATAATAACCAACTTAAATCCATCTTAACTTTGTATCTACCAAGCTCCTAGAGGGATCAAAACTTTTTTCACTATAAAATAGGTTTGCATCTCAAGAGATTTGATCGCTCCCAACATTTCGCAGATGCAAATTTAAGATGGATTAAGTGATTTTATTATTTTTATAATATTTATAAATTATTAATAATATTATTATTATATTATATTAGATCTTAGGCTTTTGTGATCCATTAAGTAATTAAAAAAAGGGGCCACGTTTTTCAATTACACATCAATATTATTTGGCCGACGTTTCAACCAAGCCATGTGTGCTTCATCGAGGACAAATTGTGAAATCCATAAATCCTTAATTGATAAATAACAAGGATGCTCAGTCCAATTAGCAGTTAGGGAATTAGTTATTTAAATTAATAAAATATATTTTAAATTTCTTAAATTAAGACTAACTATTATAATTAACCATTAATTGTTTTATATAAATATGACATTTTTATTATTATAATTAAATTATTATATATTATATATAATTGTATTTTTATAATAAACTTAATTTATTTTATAAAAAGACGAGAGTCAAATAAAACAAAAACATATTAATATTAATAATACAAATTAACTTTTATTTCATTACATAAATTAATATAGATATTAAATATATTATAATATTTTAATTATGAAATTATTATTTAATATAATACTATATCTATATATTATTTATTGTTTATAAAAAATAAATTATAATAATTATAAGTAAATTATAAGGGGCACAACTTAAAAATAAAAAAGGAGAATCCAGAAGAAAAAGCCAGAAGCCAATTTTTATTCAATTTCCATCCATCATCCTTATTGAGATTGATAACATGTTTCTTAATCTCGATAGTCTCTCTTAGCTTCTTATGGTGGAAGTGATCAACCCTCGCAATGACCTTTGCATCCTCAATGCATAAATGGTGCTTATATTTCTCTGCATGCTCTGCAAGAGTCGATGAGTGAGATCGGTTGTGCCTAATGTTTGCTGCATGCTCTTCGATTCTTTGTTTAATAAAGCGGTCAGTCTCCCCATTGCAGAGAACCCCACAGGAATACCAGATCGAGTAGACTCCTTTCATGTCCTTGGGGTCAATAGGGTCTTTAACAAATCTGAGAGAATTTCTAATGGTCTTAAGGGGCTTGAAAGTAGAGGAAACATTATTCTTCTTAATAATATGGGTAATCTTGTCAGTTGTTCCCTGGATAAACGGGCGCTGCACCTTATAGATTGGGCCATCACGATGAGGCTTAACCCTCAAATCCGTTAAAGACCCTATTGACCACAAGGACATGAAAGGAGTCTACTCGATCCCATGTTCTTGTGGGGTTCCCTACATTGGGGAGACCGAACGCTCTATTAAACAAAGAATCCAAGAGCATGCAACAAATATGAGGCACAACCGATCTCACTCACTAGCTCTTGCGGAGCATGTAGAGAAATATAAGCACCATATATGCATTGAGGATGTGAACGTCATTGCCAGGGTTGATCACTTCCACCATAGGAAGCTAAAAGAGGCTATAGAGATTGAGAAACATGCTATCAATCTCAATAGGGATGATGAGTGGAAATTGAATAAGAGTTAGATTCAGGCTCTTCTTGATTCTCCTTTTTTTCCCTTAAGTTGTGGCCCCTTATGATTTTACTTATAATTATTATATTTTCTTTTATATAAAATAATAGATAATATATAAATAATAATAATATATATGATATATAATATATATATATATATATATATATAGTGATATTTATATTTAATATTCTATTATTTATTTTATTTATGAAATAGAAAAAAAGTTAATTGTTTTATTTATATTAAATGTTCTCTCTCGTTTTTGTTGTATAAACTACAAATTGGTTATTATAATATATCTCTATATCTCCTCTATATATATATAATTTAAATTATTAAATAAATAATTTATATATTTATAATAAACAATTTAACGACTATAATTTACAACAACTAGTTTTTTAATTAGAATATACGAAATATGTATTTATTATTAAATAACTATCCAACACATAGTTTTAATGGTTTAATTTTGATTTCAGATGCATCATTATTAGGCATCTATGATTTTTTCACGTTTGTCTTGAGGATGAACCACATGAGTTGGTTCGACACCTCAACCAAATAATATTGATGTGATTGATCCAAAAGACATGTTTATTATAATTATAATTATAGTTATAAATATTATTTTTATTTATTTATTATTTTATTTGATAGAGTCAAAATGTTAAAGAGGACCACTAAATATTAGGCTGAAGAGCATTAATTTTATGTTATTTTATTTTGATTGAGTCAAAATGTTAAACATTAGAACATTTCTACCATACTAGGCTGGAGGGTGGAGGGTGCCTCTTGGCACAACAATAACAATAATTATTTAAAATAAAGTTATTATTTAGTTAAATTTTATGATTTTTTTTTAAATCTTGATAATGTGAGGTGTATCACGG
>APFE031728582.1:59698-113089 GCA_000404065.3 Pinus taeda | reverse complement strand
AAAACTAAACAAAACTAAACATGATTTCCCACTATAGCAAATTCACAACTTCACAATACCCAATCCCACCACTCATCTCATTTTTTAGCATTCAGTATTTTTAAAATTCAAGTAGAAAAACCTAAAAAAGCATAATAATAATCTGTCTCCACAATTCAAATTTGAATTTGAAAAAGTAGAGCAAAACCATCAAATATCACGTGGAAATGTAACGACAACCATAGCTTTTCATTGTTTAAGTTCCCTCGACGTGCTTATGGACAAACGGAGTCAAAGTCAGCCAGACGAGTACTGTTCTGGCTTTTCGTCTTTCTCCGCTCTCGAATCGATTTGGCCTTTGGTCGACAAAATTCCAGATGGCCGTGTCAGAATGGATATGTTCATCACGAGAATTTCTGTTGTCATCGTGATAATGGACGCACAGTGATAAGACAATTATTCAAGGTTGATGGATCTCAATTCTGTGGACAATAGGTGTTGTGCAGAAAGTAGACGGCTGGTGTTCACATTTTATATTTTTTAATTAAAAATTTAAACAAAATAAAATAATTTTTTATGCAAGATTAAATTGTATTTGTTATTAAAATATTTATAAATCCCAATAAAATTAACCAACATCATAATTTAACCTTGTTAATAAATATGCAATTAAAATATTTTCTTAAAAGCTAATAAATATTTTATTTTTTTCTTTATTTTTCTCTTTTCAATTAAATTTAATTCAAGATCAATCCCAATATTAATAGAAGCACCATTTACTCACTAATTAATTCAATTAAAATTTACTAATAAATATTTAATCAAAACGTCTTCCTAATATGAAATTTCATAACAACATTTTTTAATTTTAAATTACCATATCCCTTTAAAAAAACAACAAACATTTATCCAAAACCCCAATATTAGTAAATTTTAATGAAACTTATTAACAAGTGTTTCATTAAAACAACATCTTCTATTTCTTTAGTTAAAATTGATTAAAAAGGGTTTTATAAAAACAACATCTTCTACTTATATTACACTATTTCTGGTTATAAAACTTGGAAAAAAAATACACATATCGATCAATCCCAATCCCAATGTTGAGTAAGGAACGCATAACTATTTGCCCGCTAATAAATTCTACTAAAACTTGTTAATAAGCATTCAATCAGAGCATCTCCCAACAACAAAGTTGTGTGTGTTTTTTTTTGCTTTTTTTTCTCCCTTCACTGTGAAAAAAGCGATATATTCAATGTCAAAAAAGGTACATATGCTTCATGGCGAAGCACCCAAAGCAATAATATCAGAAATAGTAATTAGTGTAGACCCATAGTTAGTAGTCATACATATAGTCAATAGTGCCTGTCCATATACACAGTCTATTGTATATACAATATTCAAAATATCATAAAAGTCTAATGATTCCAGAACTTCATGCATGTTTAAAATAGGCAAAATATATGTGAAAGACAAAAAGATTGTAGATAGTACTAGAAGAGTAAATAGACAGTAGAGGTTCATCTGATAATAAAAAAGAAAGTGACCGTGATGAGTTGTTTTATCGTGGTAGTGTCAACAACCTGACCTCCATGCAGGTGTCCCCCATCTTGACTTCAATATGTAAACCATCCATCTTGTCCTGTAGTGCTTTCTTAGATAGCTTGTCCGCAGCATGATTATACTCTCTGCAAATATGTTGAATTGTAGAGATATTGTGTGACTTCCATAGAAATGTAATTTTTTGTAACCAACCTTGTAGTGAGGGCTTGGATATTGTTGCATGGCCACACACAAAATCAATGATGACCTTGGAATATCCATATATGTGGATAGAAAATATTCAGGAAATTAGAAAACCTGAGTAGTCCCCATAGTGCCATGGCGTCTGCCTTTGTATTAGTGCCAATTCTCGCACCCCAGTGAACCCAAAAATCTTGATCAGGTGAATATAGGATCTGGAAGCCACATCCACATCTCCTACTTTGTGATGCACCATCAAAGAACCTAGCAGGTTATTCGATCTTCGGGAATGATTGTTTATTTTTAGATTTTTTAGTGCCCATTCCAATTTGTAGTCCAGTAAAGTGTGTGATTCTAATTCTCTCCATCACCTGAACAATGTTTTCTCTGAAGTTATTGAATATGATGTTGTTTCTCCACCTCCAGATTCCTCTGAAGTATGATAAATTTTATTGTTTAAATATCTACAATGCAATATCAAATTAGAGATATCATGTTTGTTTTATTCAGTATACAAATAAAGAGTTTTGATTTCATTGAGTGATATACTTTGTTCATAATTTCATGGCTTTTTAATTTTATAGTTGAAAAATTTTCAATTTCTTTTGTATCTAGCATGGTGTGGTTGAAAACATGTTAAATTTATACTTAGGAAAGAAAAATTATATTCTACCAGAAAGATTAATGTGTTTTTCCTTTAAAAATTAACTTTGTTTGAGACATAAAAAATTGGCTTTATTAGCATTTTTTAAAAAGTTTGAAAATTGACCATAAAAAAAAAATGTTATTCCAGTAGCATCACTTTCGTTTTGAAGCTATATTTTGCACGAAAATTTCGTAGTAAATTTCGTGGTGAAAGAATACCAGTTTCGTCTAAAATCTCCCCTCTCAAGCCATTTACAAATATGGCTGTTTTCTCTGAGGTATCTTCAACATACCCTGCTCGCATATTCAATTTACAAAACTCTTCTGTAAACTCCCTAACAGTCATTCCTCTTTGTTTCAGGTTCTGTACCTGCCTATACAACATAATCTGATAGTCTTTCGGTAGGAACTTCTCTTTCAGCTTCGCTTCCATCCTGGCCCACTTCTTGATTGGTTGTTTGCCTAATCTCCTTCTTTCTGCCTGAACGTTGTCCCACCATAAGGACGCATGTCCTTTCAGCTTGGTGGCGGCAAACCTTACTTGTTTGTCTTCGCTGGTCTCCTCAAACTCAAAGAATTTATTCACTTCAATTAGCCAATCTAACAACACATCTGCCGATAAGCTTCCGTCATAGGTAGGCAACTCATGCTTTGGCTTATGACTGGATAGCAAAACTGACTTTAATAATCTCATTTCCGGTGTTATTCCCTCAAACTCATCCTCTTCTGGTTCAACTGCCTCTTTATCACTGTTATCTGCTGGGTTTCTTCTTCCTCCAGCCTCTATCACTGCCAATCTTTCACGCAAAACTCTTATCTCCTCTCGTAATCCACCATCTACTGGCCTGTGGACTACTCGTCCTCTTCCTCTTCCTCTTCCTCTTGCTCTTCCTCTTGCTTCACCTTCACCTTCTACCTATTCCATTAGCTCTAACTCAAAAACTGGCTCTGATACCACTTATGATGGCTTCCCGCCGTTTGACACAAATATCTCTGACAAAGCCCGCATCCGGACGCTCTTTATGGTTGACCTTAAATGTTGTACTCTCCTCGAAAAAGGTTTTAGGGTTCGGGAAAGGTCTTTTACCGGTTGTACCCACACCTGTCGGTTCTCTCCACACCAACCCGACTTTTGTCAACTCGACACTTCGTCATTCTGTCATTGTTGTTGTTCTGCCGCACCGAAACCTGCTCTGCCTGCGAGGGACCTCTGGTTCTCTGTGTGTTGGTTCTGATATCGACTCTGTGGCTATCTCTCGGCTTCAAAGGTTATGGCGGTGAGTTTAGACGGCCTATGAAGGCACATTCGCCCTGCACGATGACAATTTATTAGCTGTATATCTGGTTATTCATTTTTGTTTTGAGCTTGACACTGTTTCAATCTGGTTAACTGTTTGCCTCATTTCATGGCAGGTCCGTTCTCCAGGTCCTACGTTTTCGCCCCTAATGTTCAGGTAAGGAATGGCTCCTTGATATAGCACTTCCGCCTTTCTCCTTCAGGTTTTTAACCGTCTCTGCCACTGTCTTTCAGGTTTTGTTTATGGTTGTGTTTGCATCCTCCTCGACGACCAGGTCTTCTGGTAAGACCCCTGGGCCTCTGGTTTCTTCCTTTCAATTTTAAATGCTCATATATGTGCTATGCAGGTCTCTAACCTCCGTTGGTTTGGTTGCAGGTGAAATCCAGTCGACTAGCCTGTGCTCGCGGTACTCCTAACCAAATTCTCCTCACGCTCCTTCCGGGTAGTGTCTCACATATATTTCTGTAGCTATTTGTATGTAGTCTCTGGTTCTTAGGATAGTTTATTTGTGCTGTGGGACGATAAAGGTTCTTCTATTTGTCTGTAAGATGGTTTCTTGTTGCCGTTGTCTCGGCCTTACTCCTGTAGATAACTGTTCGAACTCCTTTTTAGAGCAAACCCTTGTGGGGTTTTACGGACTTTTACTCTGTTGCATTATGTAGAATTGTTTTTCTTGTATTATGAATGGCTCAGGGTTTCGAACCCTCCCCCTGCTACTTTCTATTGTTTCCGCTTTGGAAAACCCTAGGGTTTAGCCAAACCCTTGTCTATTGACTCCGTCAATGATTATGACTGTAACTATTCGGCTTTTGGATTATATATTTATGTTGTTCAGAATTCTATTCCGTTGGCGACTATGCTGGTGCTGAAGCGCTGTTCTATTGTGTCATTTGTGGTTCGAATATTAAGTTATAATTCTGGTCTGTTCTTTAAATTCTCATGTTGTTTTAATGCGCTGCTTTACTTGATATTCTAAACAGTATATGGGGATTTTGCATATCGTATGAAAGAAAATACAATAGTTTGTTTCTCTGCTACGGCATTTTACTTCAACTTTTAATTAATCGGGGGTTCTTGGAAATACCTGTGTTTCTCCGCTTTGTATGCACAGATTTTTGTTCTCTGGTTATGGAAATATCTGAACCGTTAATGTCCGCTTCTCCTACGCTCTTCTCCGGGTGTTGGTCTGTGTGTACAGCCTTGTATGCTCTCTGTTGGACGGTGTTGTGACTGTCACGCCCACTCCACTTACAGATTATCTCTGTCTTTTACTTCAACACGATTTAATTGTACAGGAAAATAAACTATAATGCAAGACTTTGTCTATTACAGTGATGAATAATGAAACAAATAAACAATAAGTTTTGATTTTGGAAATGACTGTATCATTCTATATTTTTCGTTCATATGAGAGAGGAACCTTTTACAATCATTGTCTCTGCTCTTTTAAGCTCAAAGAACCTAACTGTTCTTTCTCAGTTGAAACTATCCCAACAGATTTCGGCAACTGTTTTCACCTAACCGTCTATAACTAATACAATGCTTTTTAAAAGAAAATTAATTTAATTAACGATTTATGTTTCTGCTTCTAATTCCCAAACAAGACAGAATCAGTGCATGACTAATTTAACCGAATCCTATCAGCATAAAGAAAGTAAATAAAACAAGTAAATGAAATAAAATAAAATAATTGACAAGGTTTTGACACCTGTCCAGCTATACGTAGTGACTGTGTGTTCTGTTTCTCTCTGAGCCTGTCAGCCTCATTCTGCCTCCTCAGAGCTGGATGCTCCTGCAGCACATTTGTACGTAGAAATTTATATTTCAAACAATGCAATACAATTTCAGAATGGAATCTCACTTGAACAAAATTGTATTACGGTCGACCTTCAACAAAATGTCCCTTAAAACCCAAAAATAGAGACAACTTTATAGCAAAAAGTTAGCAAATAAGAATGGAAAAAAGGTGTTATTTTATGAAACATCTTAATACCCACTATTTTATGCCTTTCTCATTAGCTAGTTACTTGAATATTAACTTTCATCTTTGGTCAGTATTAATTTATACCAAGAGATGCAATCCCTGATAATAGTTATATATCTTCTATATTCCATAATACATATTGATGTAGTTTTATATACAACTTGTGGAACAATTGAATATTTGTTGTGTATTTAATTATGGGTATAAATGATTATTTAATTGGGAAAAAGGAAAGCTTTGGTGGGTGGCCTAAAACTCAAAACATACACACGTTGTTCGGTCACATTCTTATCACAGGGACATAATCTCTAGTCTCTACATACAAATGGATATATTCTTGTGGGCTGTAATATTGTTCAATTGGTTTTTATCTCAGTTTCTTTCCATGGTCAAATGTGATTTCTCATGTTCAATTATTTTCCAGTCAAGCAAGCAGATTGAGCATGAAAAGAGTTATAGGATTAGTTTCATTATCATTAGCATTCCCCGTAGGTGCTCAATGCATGCTTCTGTTACTTATGGCTCTCCATTCACCTTTTTTCGATTCTTATTTGCTAACCTTTTGCTATAAAATTGTCTCTATTTTTGGGTTTTAAGGGACATTTTGTTGAAGGTCGACCGTAATACAGTTTTGTTCAAGTGAGATTCCATTCTGAAATTGTATTGCATTGTTTGAAATATAAATTTCTACGTACAAATGTATATTTTTATAATTGGCATATCGTCTTGATAGATTGACACAGTCAAAAATCCTCTAGATGAGGCCAGAATGGATGGAAACCAAGATTCATTTGGATTAGGCGAGGTCAAAACCTAGATACATATGCCTTAGGACATAAATTTATTGAACAAACCAATTTTGAGTCATAAATGACTGCCTTTAGTATTAGCTCAAATTGTTCCTTTGTTCTTTTGAGCATTTGCTTTGCACTAATAGTCACTTTATTATAATGTCTTTTATGCTGATTCACTTTTTCATTAGAGATGTTAGCCTGTAATAATGAGATGTTACAGGGCCTACGTAATTAGTTTTATCTCTCTTTGCAGTAAGGGTTATGTGGTGGTATTGCCAATGTGCGCTCTTTTATTATTTTTCATTTTTTTCGTGCCCTTTCTATTTATGAATCAGGCCTTTAGAGGTGTTTGATCTCTCAAAAATTTATATTTTTTAATTAAAAATTTAAACAAAATAAAATAAAATTTTATGCAAGATTAAATTGTATTTGTTATTAAAATATTTAGAAATCCCAATAAAATTAACCAACATCATAATTTAACCTTGTTAATAAATATGCAATTAAAATATTTTCTTAAAAGCTAATAAATATTTTATTTTTTTCTTTATTTTTCTCTTTTCAATTAAATTAAATTCAAGATCAATCCCAATATTAATAGAAGCACCATTTACTCACTAATTAATTCAATTAAAATTTATTAATAAATATTTAATCAAAACGTCTTCCTAATATGAAATTTCATAACAACATTTTTTAATTTTAAATTACCATATCCCTTTAAAAAAACAACAAACCTTTATCCAAAACACCAATATTAGTAAATTTTACTGAAACTTATTAACAAGTGTTTCATTAAAACAACATCTTCTATTTCTTTAGTTAAAACTGATTAAAAAGGGTTTTATAAAAACAACATCTTCTACTTATATTACACTATTTCTGGTTATAAAACTTGGAAAAAAATACACATATCGATCAATCCCAATCCCAATGTTGAGTAAGGAACACATAACTATTTGCCCACTAATAAATTCTACTAAAACTTGTTAATAAGCATTCAATCAGAGCATCTCCCAACAACAAAGTTGTGTGTGTTTGTTTTTGCTTTTTTTTATCCCTTCACTATGAAAAAAGCGATATATTCAATGTCAAAAAAGGTACATATGCTTCATGGCGAAGCACCCAAAGCAATAATATCAGAAATAGTAACTAGTGCAGACCCATAGTTAGTAGTCATACATATAGTCAATAGTGCCTGTCCATATACACAGTCTATTGTATATACAATATTCAAAATATCAGAAAAGTCTAATGATTCCAGAACTTCATGCATGTTTAAAATAGGCAAAATATATGTGAAAGACAAAAAAATTGTAGATAGTACTAGAAGAGTAAATAGACAGTAGAGGTTCATCTGATAATCAAAAAGAAAGTGGCCGTGATGAGTTGTTTTATCGTGGTAGTTTCAACAACCTGACCTCCATGCAGGTGTCCCCCATCTTGACTTCAATATGTAAACCATCCATCTTGTCCTGTAGTGCTTTCTTAGATAGCTCGTCCGCAGCATGATTATACTCTCTGCAAATATGTTGAATTGTAGAGAGATTGTGTGACTTCCATAGAAAGTTAATTTTTTGTAACCAACCTTGTAGTGAGGGCTTGGATATTGTTGCATGGCCACACAAAAAATCAATGATGACCTTGGAATATCCATATATGTGGATAGAAAATATTCAGGAAATTAGAAAACCTGAGTAGTCCCCATAGTGCCATGGCTTATGCCTTTGTATTAGTGCCAATTCTCGCACCCCAGTGAACCCAAAAATCTTGATCAGGTGAATATAGGATCTGGAAGCCACATCCACATCTCCTACTTTGTGATGCACCATCAAAGAACCTAGCAGGTTATTCGATCTTCGGGAATGATTGTTTATTTTTAGATTTTTTAGTGCCCATTCCAATTTGTAGTCCAGTAAAGAGTGTGATTCTAATTCTCTCCATCACCTGAACAATGTTTTCTCTGAAGTTATTGAAGATGATGTTGTTTCTCCACCTCTAGATTCCTCTGAAGTATGATAAATTTTATTGTTTAAATATCGACAATGCAATATCAAATTAGAGATATAATGTTTGCTTTATTCAGTATACAAATAAAGACTTTTGATTTCATTGAGTGATATACTTTGTTCATAATTTCATGGCTTTTTAATTTTATAGTTGAAAAATTTTCAATTTCTTTTGTATCTAGCATGGTGTGGTTGAAAACTTGTTAAATTTATACTTAGGAAAGAAAAATTATATTCTACCAGAAAGATTAATGTGTTTTTCCTTTAAAAATTAACTTTGTTTGAGACATAAAAAATTGGTTTTATTAACATTTTTTAAAAAGTTTGAAAATTGACCCTAAAAAAAAAAATGTTATTCCAGTAGCATCACTTTCGTTTTGAAGCTATATTTTGCACGAAAATTTCGTAATCACCGCCATTTTTAAAACACGTTCAAAATTGGCACCTAAAAAAAAAACATCGTTCCAGTATACACACTTTTCGTTTTTAGCACTGTTTTTGATGTTTTTTGGGGTTTTTGGGCCGTTCCCGTTTTGAGTTTATAGTTCCCGTTTCAAAGTTTACATTGTTAGTTCCAAAATGTGAGTTATATTATATTGTTCAAGTGTGGTATGTTGTGGAAACTTCTAGATTTGCATAAGCTTAAGAATTTACAGAGATTAGAGATCATCGCATGTCATAAGTTACAGGAGTTTCCAGAGGAATTTGCTAAAAAAGGGGCATTTCCTTCCTTGAAGATCTTTTCACTTATCAGATTAGAAAAATTGGAAAAGCTACCACAAATAGAATTGGAGAAGTTGCCAGAAAAAACAGACAGGGATATAGAGGAGGGAGCAATGCCTGCACTTCAAATATTCACTATAATGGAATGTCCAGCATTAAATATTTTTCCACTAGGTTATCTAAAATTAAAAAATCTTCAAAAACTAAGGATTTATAGTTGTCCAATGATAGCTGAATACTGTGAAACGAATGAAAAAAAGAGAAATTGAATGGTGAAATTAATGTCTATAAGAGATACAGTGGAAATTTAGAGAAAATTAAGAAGTGGCACTTCCAGTTATCTGCTAAGCATGGAAGTTGGATATATGGCGAATTTTGGTGTCATGAGCTTTTCCTCTTTCTAGAAGGTCTTAATGCATTTGTACAATTTATATATTCATTAAAATTTTTATACACCCTTCATTTAATAAGTGACACTTCCAATTATGTACTAAACTTTCAATATATGGATTTTGATGTAATGAGTTTTTCTCTTTTCAAGAGACTATAATATATTTTATTAATTATATATTCTAAAAAAAATTATATGCCCTTATTTTGATTATATTATTTTACAAAATGATTTTTATATATTTAAATATAATAAGCATTTTCTTATTGTTATAGCTTTGTATGAAATATAAAAATTAATGTTATAGTTGTGTGTGAAATATAAAAATTAGATATATGATCAATTTTGTTGTCATTAATTTTTTCATTTTTTTCAAAAATAAAAAAAATCTGACAAAAGTTTCTATTGCCCATGTCATAATTTTTCACAAAAAAATGTCATGCAGATAGCTACCTACCATAATTTAAGCAAGTATTTGCATAAAGAATGGTGGGCAACTATTCACATGGCATTATGTTGTGCAAGGAATTGCTAATTACATTTATTTTCAGCGTGTGTCTACTAGTTGCAAAGGAATTTCAAAATATGTTAAAACTATCACATAGTAAAATGTTAATAACTACAAACATTCTATATCTCTATAATTTTAATAAAATTCATTCCTTACTTTATATATAATATATATATATATTATATAATATATTATATATATATATTTATATATATATAATATTATATATTATATATATATATATATATATACTTTAAAATGTTTATATTTAAAACACTTTTTTCAAATTTTATTAAACTCCAATCAGTAGGTAAGGAATGAATTTTATTAAAATTATATATATAACTTCTGTATCAATAACTTGGGTTGTGAATTACTTTTTGCATAAGAGGCAGGTACTAAGTAGCAAAGGTGCATATTAGACTTGTTTATATATCTTTTCACTCTAACATAATAAAGAACCTTTGTATATTATTTAAAGAAGTTTTAAGTTTATTAGTGTAACACCCATCGCTATATGTTATAAATGTTTTGTTTTTTCACAAATGACTTGGTAAAACTATGGGCTAGGTAAAGTGCCAGGTGGATGGTAAATAATAAATGTTATTATTTTATGCAATTGATTTTTTTTAATAATACAAGCTATGGTTAGCAATAAAATTACGGGAAAAAGTGCTAAAAGAGAGTTTGATTTACCAGATAGTTAAGACAGTTACTCCTTCCACTAGAGATAAATAATCTTAGTTGGGACAAGGGAGAAAAGAGGGTGAGAGGGAAGAAAACCTTAGGCGAACTTGGAGATTTACTATCTAGTTGAAGGAGGTCCAAGGGAGGAGTTTAAGCTTCAAGCTTTGGAACTTGAAACGGGACATCCTTGAAGGTTGGCAGGATGCTGCCAATTTAGGTATCCATGAGCTGGTTGGTGGCCAATGTGATCCTTGAGATAGACTTGTCAGTTTGAGTTCTTGGGTTGAAGTGGAAAGGTCTTGATGTCTTTGGATAGACCTAACTGGGTCATTGTCAAGTAATTGTTTTTGGAAGAAACTAGCTCAAGGGGAGTCATGTTGTGTATATTGGTCGGATGGAACACCTTCTTTCTTGGTGATTTTATGGTTGGACCAGAAGCAAATAAGTACTATTGTTGTATTGTCTATTGTGTATTAATTTCCTTTAAGATGTGAAACTATTTTATGTTACACGATGTTTCATTTTTTGGGATATGTCAAATGAATGCAATGCAACTGTAACGTTTCATCTCTCATCATGAAAGATAAAGTCCTATGAAAGGAAGTGCATTGTAAGCATAAACCAATAAACATATTTTAGGCCAAGCCAGCTAACTAACAACCCAGAACATAGTCCTAATTTCAAGATAGGATGTCAAGAATGGAAGGATCAAGTTCTGAACACAATCCTTCTCATGATTTCCATATTAAACAAAAGTAGTCTGGAAAATAGGGTATTGACATGGAGAATTGTCCTTATGTAAATATGTGTATGAAAATAAGCGTTAACTTACAAAAAGAGAAAAAAAATTGTGACGGTTATTGAATCGAAGGGTTGACCATAAATTCAAGAAATAAAGATAAAATATATTCTGACTAGAACTGGAAAATAATGCTGCAACAATAATAAGAAAACCATTCACCAGAAAAGAAAGAATGGAATATAATAAAAAAACGTTAATTTATATATTTTCTCTTGAAAAACAATTTATAGTAAAAATGTAGAGACTGTTGAACTCTAGGGTGTAGTTTTAACCAAAAATGTCAATTATAAATGCATGCATGTAATCAATGCTTTCAAACTCGAACAAAGGGAGAATGGAGATCATAGCTACTAACAATTTTTCTAAGTGGTATGCCAAGAATGGGTCACCACCGTGACTAAGAATCTAGAACAACAATTAATTTCATGTAAGAACTACCAAAGGCCAGTTACAAACATTGTATTTGATGAAACATATTCCTTAAATTACAAGGAAATTCCTCAAATAACCATAAAGAACAGGTGAAACCAAAGGTTTTATGTTTAGAAGATATACATTTCTTAAAAAATATCAATTATAAGATAGAATATTAGATAGTGGAAAAGCCCCATTAGCGAAATTCCTACATTCATTCCTGAGTTCCTAATGGTCATCAAGCGGGTCTGTGGAAGAATTCGATTTCCTTCAAGGAACATGAAATCATTATTTTGGAGGCTCCCCACTGATAGGAAAACCTGCAATGGAAAACATGAGGGTTAGTTGAAACCCCAACCCTGAAATGGGTGATACAACATAGCAGGTAAAGGAATTATTAGTTACCTGTGGTGTAGGGAACAACGGTCATTAAGACCTTTGAAGCCTGCTGCAACATATAAGAAATTAGAAAACTAAAATTAAAATATTTGTATACCTCTTACGTTCAACCATACCAAATTATTAGAAGGGTCACCGCACCAAATTGATAGGGACAAAGCGGAAAATAAGAAATAAGGAAATAAAGTTAGAATTAACCCTTATCGAATTAGGTAATAGTCGTGGAAAATATCCAGTTGTAGAAAGACTCCAAAGTAGGAGTTGAGTAGAATATTTCTCTAGCTGAGAAAAATAAAGCAAGAAGGCTTAATGCGAGGGTTGATACCCAATAAAATCCAAGGGTTGTTGGAATATGGAGATGAATCATAATATGCCCTAAATTAAAAAGAAATGGAAAGGGTATGAAGATCTTAGAGAAATGAGAATGTTATAAAACATAGAAACTCTCAGCATACCTGTGTCGCTCAAGCAAAGACTAGAAGGTGCAAGAACCCTATGTTCACCCTTCTCATTGGTACTTTCTTTGATGTCATAGAACAAACTCATCGTTCAAAATTATTAATGAAATTTCTAACATGAACCAGAAGGACTCTTCAACTAGATTAGCTACAAAATTACCTATGGTCGGGTAAAAACTTCGTAGTGTCCTCCATAAAATAAGGGTTTGAATAAGTATTCAAAGCCATAATTTTGGATCGCTAATCGTGTCATTAAACCCTAGTTGCACCATGGACAATATAAAAAGGATCAAACAATAAATTTTAAGGTAGGTGGTAAAGTAATAAGAACATAAAAACAAATCCTCTAGTTATGCTGATAGGCATCCCTCATATTGGAGTAGGGCACTTTAATGATTTTACTAAATAAAAAATTTGATTGCACGGTTTGAATTTAAAGATGCCGGTATATTCTTGTCATTGCCACAATATCAATGGATTGAATTCACACCACTAACTTCCCTGCATAGCTAAATCACATGATTAAACCTTGTTTAAATTAATTTTTTACAAAGCTCGATTAAAAATTTACCATGCCATTTGTTAATTGACACCTATCACGATTAACCATACCATTAACTTGAATGGGAAGACTAAAAAATGTAACACACACTTTACACATACACTTGGCATAGTAGTGGAAAGGTGTATTTCCGAATAAGATGATCATCTGTTTCAAACCATTGGTAAACACATTCCAATTCTATGTCCAATTATAAATAACAAGTTTCGTTAGGTTAAAAAATAAGTTAGGAAGACAAAGGGAGTTTTCTCTTAACAACATGTTTAACACTTCTTTAAATTTCCTTGTAAAATAACCTATTATACATTTAGTTAGAAAGGAGAAATTTTCCTTAATCTCTTTCTTATTAAGCTAGAAAACATATGTTATCATTTATTTTTTAATTTTTTCCCTAGCAACAAAATTTGTGAATGTAACTATATTCACATTCTTTTAGGATGAAAATTGACAATGCCAATTAATTTGTATTTTTTTAAAAGAAGGATTACTTCCAATATGCATAAGTTTTTTGGCATTCACTCATTTTATGAATCTCCTCATTTCAATTAACATTTAATAATTTATTTTCTTTTGTCTTATATTTTAAATTGTACCAACTATTTTTTTTCTAAGTAATATTGTTCTATTAATATGATACAAAAAAGTAATTACAAAGAGGCATGGCCTCAATAGTACTAAGCATCATTCATCACAAAATAAAACTGTCTAACCTTGACTGCCCCAACAAAGGGGAAACCAGTCCATGAAATCAAAAGAACCCACACAGTGGTTATCAGTTTTGTACCAAAAAACAAAAAGAAATTGCATAGACATAACCATAAAACACTGAACCATAAATGCCCAATCATCATGAAAAGCATCCACTGGAAAAAAAGGCGGCACCTGGTTGCCAAGTGGCGAGACTAGATATTGTCCTGGGCCAATTCTTCTTCGATCGGACATGCATATTTGTACCAATCATCTTCTTCGTCTGACATGCCACTGCCTTGAGTTGGATGGACACCCTCAATGCTACCTGTGCCTGCATGCACTCTAGACGTGTCGCCCTATCGGCTTCCTGAAGCCTACACATCACCAAGTTTGCTATCTGCAATTGGTTGACTGCTAGCCAATGTTTTACCATGCAGGGTGGCTTTGTCTTCGTCGAGTTGCTGATTGTGTGGGTTGCGAATGCCCCTGTTGCTTGGTGCTACCCTATTCTACTCATCATTGTGCTTAGACGGACGTGTTGGCGGGTAAATTTCTTCAGAAAATGTAATAGTAAAAGTGGTTGTAATTATGAGTCGATTGAAAATGGAATTGAGTGGTATGGGGAGCTAGATGCAGAGGAAGGGGAAAATTGGTTGTGTGAACTGCAACATCCCTCCGTCGTTTACCTTGGTGCCTCGCTTTTCCCCTTCCGCTTCGGGTGTCTGGGTAACAACCATATAATGAGATATGTGGATTGGGATTGTCAGTTGAAGAAGCAGGGGAAACAGAGTTAGTGCTAGGCATTTCTGGAGGGTGGATGTTTCCACCACGAGTGCCTCCTCTCGTGCTTCACATTCGATGTCGTATGCGAGCCATGGCATGACTGAGAGCAAGGTTAGCAGCAGAGGGGTTGGTGGAATAACTGCACAGAGAATGGACAAAGGAGGTCTGAGCGAGGGCTAAGTTTTAGAGTTTGGTATGAGAGTAATGAAACCATTGCCCAGGTCAATACAACTTGGTAGCCAGCATCAACTACCAGTTACAGTGCGTGTGCAGGGCTCTGTGGCCTACGGAGGGCAAACACAATGGCGAAAGGGGGGAGGAATTGCATAATGATCTACAAGCGCCATGGCTATGAGTGTTGTGGTGCTATCTCAGCCATCAGACTCATTTAATGGCGCCTACAAGCTGCCTTGAATGTGTCTCAGGTTGGCATCGGGGAAGATGCAGGCGGCCATGTGGCTAGCCCTTCCACCGTCCAACCGTCTTATCATTTTAATTGCCATTATAATCACCCGCATCTAGGTTCATTGTACCAACTATTACAAACTATCTTATTGTATATTTTTGTACCTATCTTGAAATCATTATTTATTTATCCATATCAAAAGGTTTCATAAAATTGCATATATTTACACATAGGTAAATTTCACTGTTTTCACATAATTTACTTTATAATAAAATGATTTGGAGCATGTAAATTATGTAATTATAAAATTACTTCAAATATAGTATAAAATATAATTAGATATTGAGACAAACTAATGATGAAATATTGTAAATATGTAGATATTGGAATAAAATAATGAAGAAATGTGTAATATGCATATGTAGATATTGATATATAATGAGATGTCAATATATAATAATTTAATGATTGTGAAGGTTTTAAATTGTTAGAAAATTTATTTTAAAGGAAGAACAAATTAATTTTTGAGTTTATGGATGAACTAATATATAATAAATGATTATAAATATCTTCCTTTCCTTCCCTATTTGATTATGGAATTAATAATTATTTTGTTAATTAATTGGTTTTCTTAGATATATTCATATATAATGAGATGTCAATATATAATAATTATATTCATATATAATGAGAAGTCAATATATAATAATTTAGTGATTATGATGTACAAATTAATTTTTGAGTTTATGGATGAATTATTATATTAATAAATAATGATAAATATATTCCTTTCCTTCAATATTTGATTCTGGAATTAATAATTAGTTTGCTAATTAATTTATTGATGCAGGAGCATCTGGTCGACAGGGCGAAGACTGAGACAGGGCGGACAAAGTTTCTGAAGAAGATTGGGAAAGATAAACAGTTCGACAAAGGACAACAAGTCTGTCAAGTTCTTGCATTTTATTTTTATTTTTTTACCAAAGTCAACTACAGCTTTTAGTTTCTGTTGGTTAATTTTATTTATTTTACTTTACTGTAGCAATAGGTGTTAATTGTTGTTGTTAGAATTAGATTAATACCAATAATGTAAACAGAAATCCTTTGTGGGACCAGAGAGACAAATTAGACAAACGAAGGCATGCATAGTAAGTTGTATTAACTGCCAAATAAAACTGAAATAATAAAACTGTCTGACAAACTGTAAAAAGATAACTACCTACAGCTATCAAACTACCTGTGCCTACTATATAAAGGGACAGACCAAAAACCCAGAAAGGGTTCGACAACTAAGTAACAGAAAGAGTGAATTGAAGCAATAAGAATTAAAATTTTCCTTCATCAAATATTTTGTGCACCAATAGAAGTAAATCGAAATACATGAGTCCTCTGTAATTACAAAATTCTATCCATATATATATTGCTGTACAAATAATTCATGCAAGAAAACATAGTGACCGAAAGTCACAACACAAATTCAAGGGAATATAAATTATTGCATGACAAATATCGTTACAGGGAAACATAGGACGATTTTCCAGAATAACCCGAGTACAAGATAGACCAAGACGAGTGGACAGCAGACGTGAGAAAGGTGAATAAATTCGAGAAGTATAACGACCCACGGTCGAAACCGGGTAAGAACCAATCTCAGAAATTAACCACGAAATTTTACAAAATTCCAATAAATATATATATTACATTGCAGGCCTGTACAGTTAAATGTTTCACAAATGAATCTCGTGATGAGGGTTCGATGAACCACATCACCCACTAACAGTAACGACAGAGAACCTATGAGCCACGGCTATGGGTGGGAGTAACCCAAGCCCTCAACCACTACAGCTACCAAATATACAGACACCAAGACTATAACAAATAGCAGAAAGCCATCATAGCATTTAAATATACAGACCATCGACACAGGCATATACAGGCAAACTTAAGAACCACGAAAACAACCCAGAAAGAGAACAGAACTACCCGGAGAACCAACGACCGAAACCTGTGTGAAGAGCCACGGAGCCGTCACCTGTAACAACGGCAAAGAGACAAGTTAGGGTTTGATTGCGTGACAGAACCCTCGAACCATAAAGTAAAGCGTATGTTTAAAAACGAATAAGATAGCAGAAAGGCGAGTATGGCTAAAGGGAGAAGGCCATAGCTATAGGTGAACGAGTCCCCAACTCACCAGAACGAAACCCTGGCCACGGAGGGGCCGAGCTTGTTAGTCACGGTCCAAGAAGCAAAGAAATAAAAATAGCAGGGAACCAGTTAAGTTACCTGAGCACCGAGTCGAGCGCCGGAGAAGACCGAGTTGCAGACCACCAACTGTACATTGCCAACTAAGCAAATGAGAAACCCTCAACACCAAGAAATTACCATAAATTGCAGCGCCATTGGCCGAGACAATCAACAATACAGAAGGATAACCAGTCGACAGAGTATAGCCACGGGAAAACCAACAAAAGACCAAGTAAAGAGTCATAACTTACCAGTGAAACGCATGAACCAGATACGCAGGCAGAAATACGGTGTCAAACCACGATATTGAGCAAGAAACCCACAAAAATTCAGCTAAGTATTGTCATATACAGGCAGTTATCACAGAGGCGGAGCCGAGCTCGAAACGAGACCACAGAGCAGTGAAAACAGCAGAGCAACAATGACAATGAGCGCGAATTAACAAGGGAAAAGGGCAAGAGGGAGAATTAGGGTTTCAGCAAACTCGAGGCGGACATGTGTCACAGCGAGGACAGACGAAGTACCAGGAGGTAGATGAACAATCACCTTCGCATTCATTACCAAATCGAACCCAAAAGATTAAAAATCAACCATAATCAATAGCAAATATCTGTGAAGAACCGTGAGGGAGTGAGCTGGCGTGGGACCGTGTGGACGGGCCACATCAATTGGTATCAGAGCAAGTTTTTATTTTATTTTATTTACATTTATTATTTAGAGGAAGATGGAAGAAGGACAAGCGCCAAGACGAGGGTGTGGAAGAGGTGCACGAAGGGGAGCAGATGAAGGATTAAGAGAACAGATTAGAGTTCTTACAGCTCGCTTGGAAGCAGTGGAAGCAGGTAGATGAAGAGACCCAGAATTGGGAGATGAAAGTGAGGAAGAAGCAGTAGTTGCTGCAGACGCTTCTGATGAAGAAGCTCCAGAATAGAGACTGTTGCGTTCAATCTTATTGGCCAGCAGCAAGCCAAAGACATAAATTTCAAGTTATGATGGTAGTCTGTCTGCTGATATCCTACTAGATTGGATAAGCGAACTGGATAAATACTTTGAGAATGAAGAAGTTAAGGAGGATAAGAAAGTTAAGTTCACTGCTACTAAGTTAAAAGGACATGCCCTCTTATGGTGGGATAATGTCCAGGCAGACAAAAAAAGACTGAATAAATTACCCATACGAAACTGGGCGAGGATGGTAGCGAAACTGAAGGGAAGATTTCTGCTGAAAGATTACCAGGTTGAACTATGTCGGCGAGTGCAGAATTTGAGACAGAAGGGTATGACTATCAAAGAGTACACGGAAGAGTTCTACCGGGTAAATCTACGTGCTGGTTACACGGATGAGACCCCAGAAAAGACAGCACGGTATGTCAACGGTTTGAGGATGGAGATCCTGGATGAAATTAGCATTCTTTCTCCCAGAAGTATTGAAGAAGCCTTTCAGAGTGTTGTGAAGGCTGAGGAGAAAATTAATAGGAAACAGAATAACAGGAGAGGGAGAGGGAATGGTAGAGGACGAGGACAGTCCTACGGAAGAGGAAAGAGTGATGCGAATAGTGAAGAAGGCAGCAGCTCAAAAACTTTAGGGGCAACAGACAAAGGAGACAACACTAGAGGAGGTCGGTCATATCAGCGAGGACGAGGGAATGGCCACAGAAGAGGAACTGGTTTCCAGTGCTACAGGTGTCAAAAATGGGGACATCGATCATTTGAATGCCCAGAAGTTGAGCAGACAGGTCAGAGAGGAACGTATATGGTTCAGCCGGAAGAAGCTGAAGCGCAACCACGGGAAGTGGAAGATGTGGCAGAAACGGGAGAAGCATTGCTTTTGAATAAAGTTCTGTTAAAGCCAACCAAGGAAGCGTCTGAACCGACACAACGGAAGTCACTGTTTCGGACAGTTTGTAAATCGCATGGGAAATGCTGCAAGGTAATAATAGACAGCGGGAGTACGGATAACTTGGTTGCCACTGAGATGGTAGAAAAATTGGGGTTGAAGCGGCTGAAGCACCCCACACCTTACAAGGTGTCGTGGCTACAGAAAGGCCACCAGCTGTTGGTTGACGAACAATGCCAGGTGGAGTTTCGCATTGGCAAGTACCACGATACAGTGGTCTGCGATATTATGCCCATGGACGTGTGCCACATACTTCTCGGAAGACCTTGGCAGTATGACAGGAGGGTGACACATGATGGAAAAACGAATTGTTACAAGTTTAGGAAGGATGGGGCCAAACACACACTTGTGCCCATCAAAGAGGAAGATTCAGCAGAATCAAGCGGAACGAAGGCGTTATTATTGGGAGGAAAACAGTTCATAAAACAGATTGATGAAACTGAAATAAATTTTGCAGTTGTGAGGAGGATGAAGCCAGTATTACTGAGCCTAGAGAAAACATAATTGCCTAAGGAAGTACAGGAGTTGTTAGAAGAATTTCAAGATATTGCGGCTGAGGAGTTACCTGATAAGTTACCTCCTAAAAGGAGCATGAGCCATCACATTGATTTTATACCGGGAGCAAGTTTACCGAACAAGGCAGCGTACCGAATGAGTCCAAAGGACAATGAAGAAGTGCACAAACAAGTACAGGAATTGTTGGACAAGGGACTAATCAGAGAGAGTTTGAGCCCCTGTGCAGTACCTACAGTCCTTGCACCCAAGAAGGGTGGAGAGAGGCGAATGTGTACAGATTCGCGAGCTATCAACAAGATCACCATCCGATACAGGTTTCCCTTGCCTAGGATGGATGACATGATGGATTGCCTTAGTGGGGCAGCGTATTTTACGAAAATCGATATGAAAAGTGGGTATCATCAGATCAGAATTAGAGAAGGAGACGAATGGAAGACAACCTTCAAAACCAGTGAAGGACTGTACGAATGGCTGGTTATGCCATTTGGGTTGAGTAACGCTCCAAGTACCTTTATGAGACTGATGAAAGAAATGTTAAAGGAATTTATTGGAAAATTCGTGATAGTCTATCTGGATGATATATTAATTTTTAGCAGGATGAAGAGAGAACACCTTCAGCATATCCGAAGAGTATTCGAGAAGTTGCAGCAGAACAAACTGCTGGTAAATTTGAAGAAATGCACTTTCCTACAGAAGGAGTTAATTTATCTGGGATTCGTAGTGGCGGAGAATGAGTTAAAAATGGACCCAGAGAAGATTACAGCGATCA
This sequence comes from Pinus taeda, assembly GCA_000404065.3. NCBI lineage: Eukaryota > Viridiplantae > Streptophyta > Pinopsida > Pinales > Pinaceae > Pinus > Pinus taeda. The sequence goes on along the minus strand of APFE031728582.1, from coordinate 92,388 downwards.
TGAGTTGGCCGTCCCCAAGGAGTTTATTCGAGGTACGTAGATTTCACGGTTTAGCAAGTTTTTACAGAAAATTTATTAAGAATTTTAGTGAAATCTACACGCCAATGCTAGAGACCATCAAAAAGGCCAGTCAACCTTTTTGCTGGACTAAAGCAGCAGAGGACAGTTTTCAACTTCTGAAGCGGAAAATAACGGAGAGGCCAATCTTGAGGCTGCCCGATTTCAGTAAACCTTTTCAGGTTCGGTGTGATGCAAGCAGGACAGCTATCGGTGCTGTACTCAGTCAAGAGGATAGACCAGTGGCATTCTTTACTGAGAAACTAAATGAAAGACGGCAGAAGTATTCATCATACGACAAAGAATTCTATGCAGTGGTTCAAGCCTTGAAGCATTGGAGGCACTACTTACTAGGTAATGAGTTCGTTTTGTTCTCTGATAATTCTGCGTTACAGTACATAACATAGCAGCACAAATTGAACCATAAGCATGCGAAGTGGGTGGAGTACCTACAAAGTTTTACTTTCGTGTTGAAGCATATAAGTGGGCAAGCCAACAAAGTGGCGGATGCTTTAAGCAGAAGAGCTTTGCTCTTACAGGAAAGCGGCATACAGGTGATGGGATTTGAGTATTTGAAGGATTTGTACCAGATGGACGTGGATTTCAAGGAAGCCTTTGAGGCATGCCAAAATCCTGTCTTACGAAATACAAGCCCATGGCTGGATTTTAATTTGCAGGAAGGATTGTTATTTCGTGGTGGACAGCTATGTATTCCAGATTGTTCGATGAGGGAAAATCTAGTGAAAGAGAAACATAGCGGAGGTTTAGCAGGACATTTTCGCATGGATAAAACATTGGAACAGCTAGAACATTTTTATTACTGGCCGAAAATGAGTCGGGACGTACAGAGGTATGTAACCAGGTGTAAAATCTGCCAACTGGCGAAAGGGCACAGCTAGAATACTGGGTTATATACGCCCCTACCAGTTCCAAGCAGACCATGGGATTCAATCAGCATTGACTTTGTCCTAGGATTGCCTAGAATGCAGCGGGGATATGATTCAGTGATGGTGGTGGTGGATAGATTTTCGAAGATGGCTCATTTCATTCCGTGCCGGAAGACTAGCGACGCCACCAATGTGGCACACCTCTTCTTCACAGAAGTAGTTTGATTACATGGCTTACCAAAAACTATAGTTTCAGACAGGGCTGTAAAATTTACAGGGCATTTTTGGCGCACCGTGTGGAAAAAGCTAGGCACACAGTTAAATTTCAGTTCCGCGTATCACCCACAGACTGATGGACAGACGGAAGTAGTGAACAGGAGTTTGGGAAACTTATTGCGAAGTTTAACAGGAGAAAACTCACGATTATGGGATCGAGCTCTGGCCCAGGCAGAATTTGCTTATAACGATTCGCCTAATCGGAGCACAGGTCTGAGCCCATTCCAAATCTTATATGGTATGCATCTGCGGGGAGTACATGAATTACGTGACTTAGGACAGCTGGAAAGGAGGAGTGCAGACGGGGAAGATTTTGCCGAAGCAATGAGGGAACTGCACGAGAAAGTTAAATTGAGATTACAGGACAACACGCAGAAATATAAACAACATGCAGACATCAAACGGCGTGAGGTACATTTTGAGGTAGGAGACGAAGTGCTTGCGCATTTACGTCGGGAACGGTTTCCTAAGGGTACGTATAACAAGCTGAAGTTTAAGAAAATCGGCCCATGCAAAATTCTTCGCAAGTTTTCAGCGAGTGCATATGAAATTCAGCTGCCACCTGATATAGGCATATCGCCCATATTCAACGTGGCAGACCTGTTTCCATATCATGCCGAGGCAGAAGACAAAAACATGGTACAGCCAAAACGGGACACCCAGTTCGAGAGCAGTCTTTGGAAGAAACAGTTATCGTCGGTTAAGACTCATGAAATCGAGGGAATCATCAGCACACAAGTAGCCAAGAAGACGCGCAGAAAGGAGTATTTGCGTTATCTTGTCAAGTGGAAGGACCGTCCAATGGAGGACAGTTCCTGGTTCGACGAAACGCAGATTCAGAAGGCAGGCTACTCGGTGGAGGAGCTCATGGAACGGAGCCATGAGATCTCTCTTTTACCCTGGCAGCCTAATGTAGGAGCATCTGGTCGACAGGGCGAAGACCAAGACAGGGCGGACAAAGTTTCTGAAGAAGATTGGGAAAGATAAACAGTTCGACAAAGGACAGAAAGTCTGTCAAGTTCTTGCATTTTATTTTTATTTTTCTACCAAAGTCAACTACAGCTTTTAGTTTCTGTTGGTTAATTTTATTTATTTTACTTTACTGTAGCAATAGGTGTTAATTGTAGTTGTTAGAATTAGATTAATACCAATAATGTAAACAGAAATCCTTTGTGGGACCAGAGAGACAAATTAGACAAACGAAGACAGGCAGAGTAAGTTGTATTAACTGCCAAATAAAACTTTCTGACAAACTGTAAAAAGATAACTACCTACAGTTATCAAACTACCTGTGCCTACTGTATAAAGGGACAGACCAGAAACCGAGAAAGGGTTCGGCAGGTAAGTAACAGAAAGAGTGAATTGAAGTAATAAGAATTAAAATTTTCCTTCATCAAATATTTCGTGCACCAATAGAAGTGAAATCGAAATACATGGGTCCTCTGTAATTACAAAATTCTATCCATATATATATTGTTGTACAAATAATTCACGCAGGCAAACATAGTGACCGAAAGTCACAACAAAAATTCAAGCGAATATAAATTATTGCATGACAAATATCGTTACATGTAAACACGGGACGATTTTCCAGAATAACCCGAGTACAAGATAGACCAAGACGAGTGGACAACAGACGTGAGAAAGGCAAATAAAGTCGAGAAGTATAACGACCCACGGTCAAAACCGGGTAAGAACCAATCTCAGAATTTAACCACGAAATTTTACAAAATTCCAATAAATATATATATTACATTGCAAGCATGTACAGTTAAATGTTTCACAAATGAATCTCGTGATGAGGGTTCGATGAACCACATTGCCCACTAACAGTAACGACAGAGAACCTATGATCCACGGCTACGGGTGGGAGTAACCCAAGCCCTCAACCACTACAACTACCAAATATACAGACGCAAGACTATAGAAAATAGCAGAAAGCCATCAGATCATTTAAATATAGAGACCATCGACACAGGCATATACAGGCAAACTTGAGAACCACGAAAACAACCCATAAAGAGAACAGAACTACCCGGAGAACCAACGACCAAAACTTGTGTGAAGAGCCACGGAGCCGTCACCTGTAACAACGGCAAAGAGACAAGTTAGGGTTTGATTGTGTGACAGAACCCTCGAACCAGAAAGTAAAGCGTATGTTTAAAAACGAATAAGATAGCAGAAAGGCAAGTATGGCTAAAGGGAGAAGGCCGTACCTGTAGGTGAACGAGTCCCCAACTCACCAGAACGAAACCCTGGCCACGGAGGGGCCGAGCTTGTTAGTCATGGTCCAAGAAGCAAACAAATAAAAATAGCAGGGAACCAGTTAAGTTACCTGAGCACCGAGTCGAGCGTCGGAGAAGACCGAGTTGCAGACCACCAACTGTACATTGCCAACTGAGCAAACGAGAAACCCTCAACACCAAGAAATTACCATAAATTGTAGCGCCATTGGCCGAGACAATCAACAATACAGAAGGATAACGAGTCGACAGAGTATAGCCACGAGAAAACCAACAGAAGACCAAGTAAAGAGTCATAACTTACCAGTGAAACGCATGAACCAGATACGCAGGCAGAAATACGGTGTCAAACCACGATATTGAGCAAGAAACCCACAGAAATTCAGCTAAGTATTTTCATATACAGGCAGTTATCACAGAGGCGGAGCCGAGCTCGAAACGAGACCACGGAGCAGTGAAAACAGCAGAGCAACAATGACAATGAGCGCAAATTGACAAGGGAAAAGGGCAACAGGGAGAATTAGGGTTTCAGCAAACTCGAGGTGGACATGTGTCACAGCGAGGACGGACGAAGTACCAGGAGGTAGATGAACAATCACCTTTGCATTCATTACCAAATCGAACCCAAAAGATTAAAAATCAACCATAGTCAATAGCAAATATCTGTGAAGAACCGTGAGGGAGTGAGCTGGAGTGGGACCCTGTGGACGGGCCACATCATTTATTTCCATAAATATTGCCCTTTAATGGGGAAGATTTTATATCTTAAACTTGACAATGAATATATATAGAGAGAGATTTGGTATACTTCTCTTTTATTATGGTATTATTGAGGATATAGATTTAGATTAACAAAACTGCCTGCTAGTTTAACTAGAAAAGTAAGCCAAATTAAAAGTTGCTAGTCTAACTAGAAAAGTAAGCCAAATTAAAAGTTGTTGCTTACCTGTCCAAATTTGAAATAACACTTGTGTGTTGTTTCATTAAATTGTATATCAATTTTTCGCTTTCTTGCTATTAATAATAACTCCAAAAAACATGTATCTTTATATCTCCAAAAAATAGGTGTCCATCAATTGCACCATTCCAAGAGTCGTTCCAGTAATCCACAATGGAAATAATAACTCCAAAAACACACGTGTTGATTAATTTCACAATTCATACTCTTAGTAATAATTGCTCCACTCCATCTCTAATTGTAAAGTGGAGGAATAATAAAATAACTCTCCCACTCCATGGCTGATTGTAACCTTGAGGAATAATAGAATAACACTGCCACTTCATCTTGAGCATTTCAAATTGTCATTAAATATTTATTGTACTTATTATTCATTACCATTCTATTTATTATAATCAAAGGCTCCGTGGATGCATGCATTTCTTTCTTAGCACTTGGGTTGTTAGAATTGTTGAAGGATTACTAGAATGATTGCTGGAAGGATTACTCTAAATATTTGAAGGGGATTCTCTCTGCTTCTATCTACTAAGAAAGGTGAAAAATACTTCATAGTCTTCCATTTCTCTACCTAGTGTTCTTTCAGGTTTGGTTCAAGATGCATTGGAGGAACCCTTTCTTACTGATTGGGTTGTTGGAATTGTTGAAAGATTACTAGAAGGATTGGTGCAAGGATTAGTGAAACTATTTGAAGGGGCTTCTCTTGGCTTCTATCTCCTAAGAAAGGTACACAATTTGTAACCTAGATTTCTTTTCAATGGCTAGTGTTAACTAAATTTGTCATTACTCTAATGTGGAATGGCTTTTTTCATTTTTGCTAAAGTCTTCTTGAATAACCCATACCAAAACTAAATAACATATATATATGCATTGATGGCATAAACATAACATAGCATAAATGAGAATCTGACTTGATACAAAAGCCTCAATCAGCGAAGTTCCCATAAGAGACTAATAATTTCATCTATTGTAGTTCCTTATATTGTCCCATGCCATTTTGATTCTCCTGTCTATGTTTCTTTTTATCTGCCCTATCTTAATTTTCAAATCAACTCATCCTTAGGGTATATTTAACATTACTTATATTTAATTACAATCTATTTCTTATCACCAACGAAACATATCTCACCCTTAATTTATCAAGTTAGTTCAATGGAGGTTCTGCAGTTGAAGGCATTTGTATATTTATGCATTGATTCTATTTAGGTTTGAATTTGGTTCACTTTACCATTACCATGCACTGTTTCAATCATAACATTGCCCAAACGTTAGGTGTGGAATTCATCTATTTTACATGACCTTTTTTTAGATAACTAGGAAACTATTCGAGCAGAAACCCATTTTTTATGTTTAATGTACTTGCAGAGAAACAATAATGTTGTTAATCTTAAATTTTTAGGAAAAGTTAAAGAAAAACCAGTAAACATCGATTCCGATCAATTTTTTGTCCACCAAAGAGTCATCTTCACATATATAAGTAAAATGTAAAAAGTCATAAATAAAAACCGGAAGTAATGATATAATATTTTAATTTAAAATCTTAAGAAATAAAATAAATGAATCGCCTTTGCACAATCATAGTTATTATTTCAGAAGAAACCCATTTTTAGGTTTAATGTATTTGCAGAGAAACAATTATCTTGAACCCATTTTTTAGGTTTAATGTATTTGCAGAGAAACAATTATCTTGTTAATCTTAATTCTGTTAGGAAAAGTTAAAAAAAAATCAATAAACATCTATAAGAGCCTTCGCATCAAATCTACAATAGTTTAACTTATATCTAGGAAAATCTGGGTAGGAAGTTTAAGATAGTCCATAGAAGCTCATATATTGGGCGAAACCTAAGTCAGGTAAAATCAACATTTCCTTTTCAAGTAATAGTCTCTCTCTATTGAATGGTCTGCGATAAATAGTCTGGCATCACTCCCAAATGGTTTACGGTGAATAGTTTGTACTTTCTATTAATGGTTTACGGTGAACAGTTTGTACTTTCTATTGAACAACTTGCAATATTATCGTTCAAATTAAAAATGTATATTTAATAAATAAAAGAAACTGTCAAAAAAAGTATAATTAAAAAAATATGATTCATTCTGATTCTGTTACTATATTTCAAACAGATCCTCCTACAACAGTTGAGATTGGGGATGTGCATGGGTAGGAATAAATTCAGAAGAACGCAGTACCATATTCCAGAAGTATCGCTCTTTCCGCTTCCTATGTAAATTTGAAATTAGTTGAAGATAAGCTGAAACATGACTAAACCTCATGAAATTGATGTTTTGTTAGAACACTAAGACAGTCAAAACCTGAAAGATACTTGTAACTTTTAAAATTCAAGAAATACTACCCAAGGAAAACAAACAAACAGTTTATCAGGAGAAAGCACAAGAAATAAACAGAAGCTAGAATAACCATTTGGAAAGAGAAAGCACAAACCCATTTCTTAGGTTTAATGTACTCGTAGAAAAACAATAATGTTGTTAATCTTAAATTTTTAGGAAAAGTTAAAAAGAAAAACAGTAAACATCTATAAGAGCCTTTGGATCAACTTTTTGTCCACCAAAGAGTCATATATAAATAAATTGTAAGAAGTCATAAATCAAAACCAGAAGTAATGATGTAATATTTTAATTTAAAATCTTAAGAAATAAAATAAATCAATATCCTTTGCACAATCATATTTATTAGTCCCTGCCCTCCGGGCCGTGCAGGGACTATAGTAATCCATTCCTTTCGATTGCATTAGTCTGACACAGGAACCAATAAATCTATTTTTGTTAAACCAAAGTTAAACCAAAGTTTGGCGATATGTCCTTGCCCTCCGGGCTTGGCAGGGACTATAGTAATCGATTCCTTTCGATTGCATTAGTCTCACACAGGAACCAATAAATCTATTTTTTTTAAACCAAAGTTAAACCAAAGTTTGGCGATATGTTGGCGATATGTCCCACTAAATTTTATGTTTGCCGATGCGTGTAACCAATGGCAGCAACGATCCTCTTATTTGGCCTCAGTACGAGGTATACGATCTGAAAACTTAGGAAAATGTTCGGATTTGCACTTGGTTAATTAGTAAAGCTTCGCCTCCATGAAGTAATGCTATCTTTGGGATAGCATTAGTTGGCTAACATTTAATGTTAATTGGCTAACATTACGGAGAAATGGGGGTATGGCGTAGGTTAGGTTTATTAAACAGGGGGCGTGTCAATTTGCATGGAAGCAGTGCGTGTCAATTTGCATGGAAGCAGGACTTTCTTAAAACGCCTTCACCCTCAGCTGCTGCTTCATCTGCGCTCCATCCTACACCATAGCTCTCAGCTCTCGACGGTGGCTTCCTGCCCGCTCCACCCTGGAAGAAGTAACCGACGACATTGGATGCCAAGGATGTTGCATACCAGGTATATTGCTGCAACTTACTGCCTCACCTCGCTGCTCTGTCGGAAGATCCTAAAACACCATAACAAATTATCAGTTCAATAGAAAAATAATTTAGGGTTTTTTGACACGAAATCTGATTTTAAAAACAAAAATCAAAATTGAGAAACCGTTTATATATATATTTCCCTACATCTATCAATAATTTTGTATTTCAACTATCGCTCACTAATTTTGCATTTCAGGTATCTCCGATTTGTTTCATTCCAGCAATGGAACATACCTGTAGTAATTTGATAACATGACCATTTCCGAACACTCTGTGTATGCAAAGAAACTTCTCGGTATCATCCGCCGGAAAATATGGAGCGAGCAAGCATCTCTCTGAACATTTCTTTCGGTTGATCTTGCAAGCGGCGCAGGGGAATCTCGACGGCGGCCCCGACTTCCCAGAGGTAAGGTTGTTCATCTGCAAAACAATTCCTCATTTAGTATGGTCTGTTCACAGCAGATTCTTAGTATTCTTTTTCCCTTACAATTGCTTACCTTTCTGTTGCTGTGTGAAGCCACAATATCGTAAAACAAGATGGAGTAATACAGGGAAACGCGTTGTTTATCATCCAAACAAATAACACCCCTGCGATTATATTCTCTGTTAGTATCCGTTTAGGGGCATTCCACTACTAAATATGATTTTATGAACAATAATACCTTCGTTGGACTTTTGAATGTATGGTTTTGCAATGCTTTGAACCGATTCCTTATCTTCATCAGTTAGGACGTTGATGTGCAGGGGGTTTTACCTGATGGCGGACAGGTTGTAGTATCGCCATAGAAGTATCGCCATAGCCTGCATTGCCTGCATTACAATTGTTTCAGCGTGAAATGGAGCCCTGCAAAATATCAGCCGCGGCTACTTACATTGCTCTTCTTCTCTGTTTTTGCTGCAGACGAAGAAATCATGTCAGCTCCCAGTCCCAGTCCCAGTCCGGGCATGGAAGCCGGTGCAGGCTCTCTGGCATAGGCTCCCTCTATCGTCGCGACACTTTTAGCATGCATCATCTCTTTTTTACTTCATTGAAATTCTATGTAATCAACTTCAGTTAAAAAATGTTAGGAGGACGATGGCTTTTAGGCAATAAGAAGGCCATATTTTCAAGCTGTGGAGAATTTGTACCTAAGGCATATGGAGTAGAATTGAACTCTCCAGATGCCTCCACTGGAAGCATTCAGAGAGCCACTTGTAGTCCATGCAAGTAGGCTCAACAAAAGCGGGGCTGGTTGTGCTGGACTAGCGTGTGACATAAATTAATCAAAAACTTTATTCTATGTATGTTTATGTTTTGATTGCTTTTTAAAATACATATTACGAGCTTATCTGAGTTTTCGGTACTGTTTATAACTTATCCATCATATTTCTGAATCTACGATCAAATTAAATTCACCTCGAATAAACCTTGCAGATATCTCTTTTAATTTGTTACAGAAAATACATTAGAAAATAAATTGCTAGACTCACATCGTCGGTGGAAAAATAGAAGGTAAGTGGTCTAAATAAAAATTATTAATATCCCTTGCGGCAAATAGTGGAGACAGTCACGCTTAAAAAGTTTGCAATCTCTAGAACTGTATGCCTATGAATTCGATCTTTAAAAGAAAAAGAAAGACAGAGTCCTCAGAAAGAAAATTACGCAGAGAAGTAGATCGCCCTGTACTGATCTTTGTATCATCTTTTCCCTTTGAAGCGCCATGAACAACATTAGATTCATCCTGCTGTCTGAATTTTGATGCGAGTTGTGACCAACTGCTCCCTCCTGAAGGTATTTTTCCTGACAAAACTGATTGTCAGGAAACGAAGTGATGTTAGGCTCTCTTTGAGCTGGTACATGACTCCTCTGAAGCATGCCAACTAATGGAAAATTTGTACAGTCATTCTGTGCATAATCGCGACCCCTGTTTCCATCTCCCTTCAGTTCACTGTCACTTACTGTTCTCAAACTTCTGCATACTCGCTGCATTGTAATTGACATAATCATCACTCCCAGTGTGAGTGCTTCGTAAACGGACAGCAACAGCAGCACTGATACAAAACATATGTGCATGATGCACAAGAGGGTAATCCATTACGTTATAATTCTTCACATCGTTCGCAAAGTATGACTGGTTTGATTCAAATGCTTTCCCAGGGACGCCTTGCCCTTTCTCTAAACGATGTTCAGCGCATATATCCCTAAAACCCTGCATACCATGATCCCCCACATAGCATGCCTCCCCACATAGCATGCCTGATCCTCAAGTGCCAAGAAAATCGGTCCATAGCTACCTGTATTCGTAACCTCACCTATAGGTATTTCATAATGTCTGAATGGAACCCAAGTTTGTGCTAAACAACGATGCCTGGTTTCCTCCGCCACGTTTCTCTCATGCACATCATAACATTAATTGATAATTAATTTTTAATACGGTTTTTGTTGAGGTGAGTGTGAAAGGAAAAGTTGGCTTAAAATTAATCGATATGCCCACTGCCTTATATTCAAATATATGTAACAACTTCCTAAATTTTCACGATAACAAAATTCTGACTCTACCATGTACACAATATAATCAAGACAATCGCAATCCTGAATCCTAATATACTTTTTGTGGCCTTGTCCGAATGATTTTGAAAGTTAACTGATCTGTCGCATGCATAACTCAGCCGTCAAACACCTCCATGCACGCAAAGCAATAATCCAGTGGATCCTTCCTCTGAGCTGTTGTGCTTACAGTGTGATAAAACTAGATGCAGAGAGCTCGTTCTAAAAGCTAATCCAGTGGATCCTTCCTCTGAGCTGCTGTGGTTAAAGCTCGTTCTAACGTACATGACATTCAGACATTGCTTGAAAATCGACCTGTGTTTGCAAGTAAGTTTTCAACGATTTCTGATGACTATTGGGCTGGGATAAAGGTCTCTGGGCTCTTCTATCGGTGGCAGGCAGCTTGGCTAGGCTTCTAGACTGGCTCTTGACTTTGACCGATGGCTTCAAAACTCTTGTTACTATATTTGGGACTGTCTCTTTACAACATTCGGGACTGCACACACGACGGACGCGGCAGTAGTCAAGTGGCTCGAACACTGCAGCAAGGCTTCAGCGACTCTGCTTGTCCTTTTTACTTTAGACTTCAATGACCTGTTTCTCGGCATCAAAATGGGCCTCTCCCTACATGTTTCTAACAACAGCATAGGGCAGGGACTAGCTACCCCGCAGCCCCCCTTGTTTGTCTAGTAATCACTCAAATTTAATTCTCAAATCCATATTTATTTTACTAATAATCACTTCATATAAAAAAAATTCATTTTGATCAAAACATTTTTCGCTTTAACTTGAAAATAAACAATAATTTTGTTTTTCAACACTAAATGAAAAGATAATAATTTCAAAATCAAAACCTTTTACTTGTGGTTAAGGGTGTAGAGTAGTATCTTTGGAAAAATGGTTTGTTAAATATTAAGAATATTTCCAATTCCCATGGTATACAAATTTGAATATATATATATATATATATATATATATATATATATATATATATATATATATATATATATTATATATATATATATTTTCAAATTCCATTTCATTTGTATGCAAAATAAGCTAATTGATTTTTATTTTTTTCCTTTACTTAAATTAATTTCATCATATTAAAAATAAATTGCATTTTGATCCATACATTTTTTACTTTAACTTAAAAAGAAAAAAGAAAACAATAATTTTGTTTTTCAACCTTAAATGGAAAGATAATAATTTTAAAATAAAACCCTTATACTTGTGGTTAAGGGTAAACAATAATATCTCTGAAAAAATGGCATCGTTAATATTAAGAATATTTCTAATTAGTATGGTAAATAAATTTGAATATCTTACAATCTGTATCCTATATAAATTCAAATTCCATTTTATTTGTATGCAAACCAAGATGCTTCATTTTTTTCCACTTTCCCTCATGAATTTTATGGGTTCTTTTGATGGTTTGTCTTTTATTTTAAGAATATCTTCCAATTTATATAGTATATAAATTTGAATACCTTACTATTTGTATGGTACATAGATTTAAATTCAATTTCATTTGTATGCAAAATAAAATGATTAATTTTTTTCCAACTTCAATGATTAATTTTTTATGGATTTTTTTGATGGTTTGTTTGTTTTTTTTTAATACAAAATTGTTATATATTTTGTATACTTATTTGGTTTTTCTTTTTTACGAGAAAATTTATATATTTATTTATAGTTTTTTTTTTTAATGAAAACATATGTGAATATCTTTAAAAAAATATAAATAGTTAAAATGTATAATTATAAATCTTTTTATTTTTACAAGTTTCTGAAAAAATTACATACAACTCTTAAACACTATTATATCAAAGGCATATCCATTTCTATTAGCAAGCTATCATTATATTTCAATTCAATTTTTTGATTTGTTGAGGTAGATAGCCCTTTTAAAATTTCTCAAAGTATCTATTTCTATTAGCCAATTATCAATGTAATTAAATTCTCTTTTTGAATTGATTTGTTGAGATAGATAGCCCTTTTAAAATTACTCTAAGTATTTAGTTCTATATAGAATAGGAATTCAAGGTTGAATTTAAACATTTGATTTTCATATTACCAGAGAAAGTCTAGAGAGAGATATAGACATTTCCTCCTTGAACGAGGCCTTGTTAGGTGTGTAGTTCTTACCTGTATCCACTTATTTTACTCAAATCCTTCCCCAAAACACATTCAAATGTATGGCAATATAGAATGTGCATGTACTCACTTTTTTTTCTTCAGCAAAGCAAATGATAGATCAATGATGGTTGAAGATTCATCAAGTTATATGAGATAAATATTACTTCAATGTCACAATAATATCTAATTTTCCAACTTTCACGTCTCCTATCCATATTTCAATGCACTAAGGTGTGAGGATTATAATGGATTTCAAGAAATTTTTGTATTCATTTTCGTACTTAAAGTGAATTTGGTTACTATGGTAAATTAGCATAAGGTAAATTGGTACATAGATTTATAGATGCAAAAAAATCATTAGATATCAATATCAATGGTGCATTTACTTTTTTCCTAAAATATCTACTAAAATGAAAAATAATAAATAATTATCTAATAGATGTTGAAATTTTGGATAACTAGTAAAGTATTTAAGAAGACACCCATTTTTATTATTTAAATTTCCTAATATTTTTTAATTTAACCTCCATATACCACATAATCATAATCATGTAGATATTAATGTAGTCCACTACAATGAGTAAGTTGTGGTATTAATGTTGTAAATTACAAGGATTACCTTATGATATAACAATCCATTGTTTTACTAATAAATAAGTAAATCATTTTATATTTAATTTTAAATATTGAAAAAAAATAATATATAACAATGTGTTGTTTTAGAAATTTAATAATATAAATATAATTTGAAATTCACTATGATGGACTCAACAAAAATGCATCAAATTCCAACCAAAACTTCCAAAACATCTAGGTTTTAGACAACCCATTAAAAATATTTATAAATATATAAAAGAAAGATAATAATACAGTTTTAAGATTAAGATCAACCTATATATCATTATTTTTTTTAAACAATGAAGACATACATACTTAATTGTTTTAGAAACACATTTTCTTAATGGTTAAGAACATTTAAATTATACTTATTATGATTATTGTATGATTAAACACTATATTATTAAATAAGAAACACTATCTTAATAAATATTAAGAAATTCAAATATTAAAAAAAATATAAATATGTAAAATTTGTTGAAAAACCTCACAACTTAAAACATGCTACATTTTTATCATTCAAATTTCCCAATATTTATTAATTTAACCTCCATATACCCCATAATCATAATCAACTGGATAAAGAAGTCCAATTTTCCTGCTAATTGATACTGTCAAATCTAATGTGTGTGGTTTGACTCAGGAAATTTTGTTGGATTCAATAAAAGGGTGTCAGGTATAATTATGAATATTTACATGTGTATTGCTGAATAAAAATTTCATTGACTAATGAACAAATATGGGTTTTAAATGTAATTGGTTGTCGTTAATATTATAGAAATTTGTATAATGTATATGTGTTTAGGTGGACTTAATGGAGACATATAGAATTAATTGTTTTAGAAAACACATTTTCTTAATGGTTAAGAACATTTTAAATTATAATTATTATGATTAGTAGTATGTTAAAAATTACAGTTATTAAATAAGAAATACTATTTTAATAAATATTAAGAAATTCAAATAATTAAAAAAAGTTATAAATATATAAAATTAGTTGAAAAATATCACAACAATATAAAACATATTACATTTTTATTATTATTTAAATTTCCTAATATTTATTAATTTAAGCTCCATATACCACATAATCATAATCATGTAAAGATTAATGTGGTCCATTAGAATGATTAAGTTGTGATATTAATGTAGTCCATTACAAGGATTATCTTATGATATTAACAATCAATTGTTTTATTAATAAATAAGTAAAATGACTTTAGCTTAATTCTAAATATGAAAAAAATTAAGATATACGAATGTGTTGTTTTATAAATTTAGTAATATAATTTTAATTTGATATTTTTGGATTCATTATGATTGAGTCAATCTTTTTTTGTCAGATTCCAATGAGAAATTATTTAGGTGGCTCTTACACATTAAAGACTACTCCTTATTTAGGTGGTTATTACAGCTAATAAAAAATGACAGATAGTTAATTATGATTCACATTACATACTTAATTAAAACACATAATTAAAATAAATTCACTACTATACAAAACAGGTAGCCATGTTATCTTGAATCTAGAAAAAAAACCAAGTTGTTCCCCAACTATTTTTTATCAGTTAAAATTTCACTTTTACATAACCATTAACATTTTTTATCCTTAACAAAATGGAAAATTGTGTATGGTAAATTATGTATTTATGTTACTTTTAATTTTTTTCAACATTAAATTATTTTCTTGATATCAAATGTGATTTTTTTCACTGTTAGGTGATTTCCTTGTTTCATTATGGATCCAACTATTTGGAGTTGTCTTCTATTCGAAGTTCTTGAATTTGCCTTCCTATGGTTCCCTTTATTGGTTGTGATAAAGTTTAGCATTGTTTGTAAAAAATGGAAGAATGCTTTGCAAAAACCTTCTTTATTTTTATGTTGCAAGAATGTCTCTACGAGTGAATTTGGATTTCTCCTTCCTTTACTCAATAGTGAAGACAATTGTTTTGCTGCTTAATACCTTAATCAGAATGGTCACATATCTCAATTTCATTTGCGATTCATAGATTCAAGAGACAGAGAAGAGTGTACTGTTGGACCAATGGTGGTTTTATCCTTACCAATAGAATGCACCCAAACACACAATTATTTTGTAATGAATCCATTTACAAAGGCATTTAAAAACATAAGGCCAATATGAATTGGAGATTGGGGATTCTTTTCATTATTGGAAAATGTAAGCAATAGAAAATATGGCTGGGTTGTTTGAAAACATATCTATGCAATAATGTAGTCTAAATTTTATGTTTGTAGTAGTCTTGGTAGGGTATGGCAAAGGGTTGTTGTTCCATTTGGTGGCACTTTAACCCTTAGGAATGTAGTGTTTTATAAAAGTAATTCTTTTTGGTTATCTCAACAAGGAGTATGAAGATTATCCTCGGTACGGGTATACAATCTACTGGTTTGACATAATAAAAAATGAGTGGGGTTTTTCATTTGTTCCAATCAATGACATACATTGTATGGCGTTAGCAATATACATCAATCATTTGATATGCCTTGTCAATGATGGCTCCACTTCTGTATGGTCAATTGAAGAATTAGATCATTTCCAATTTGGTTAACTGTGTGTTGAATGAAGAATTGACTTCTTTGAAGATGATTAGGGTTTCATATGGAAGTTGTTGGAAGAAATTTCTGCAGATATAAATAGAAAATGTCCTGGTTATCTTGCATTTCAAACAGTTCATGGTATGGTTCTTATGTGTAATTGTAGTGAAGTTCCTTTACTATTATATGGCATGATAACTCGCATCCATTTTCCAATAGATATTGATAATTCAACTAATGAGGAGATGTCTCGGTTTTGGTACCGAACATTGAAGTATTGTAATGATTTGATTGAGTATGGAGATGTTTTTGCAATTTCTCCCTGTATGGATTCTGTTGATGAGATTCCACCATTGGATATGGCTATGGATTCTTAGGATATTAGTATTCTTATGAGATCTTATAAATATTTCCATTTTATATACACTCTATGGTTGTAGAAAATATTTCCATTTTTGTCTCTATACATACTATGGGGCTTTATGGTAATACTTTAAAATTATGTTTGTATCGATCTTTGTTATGTAAAATATTTCACATTGTTTGACCTAAAGTTTTCTTATTTCCATGTAAATGTTTCTCGATGTTATGCATTTTTCTTTGTTTGTATAATTATAATTTCTATGAGTTATGTTATACATATTATTTGTATTGCTTCCTGTCATTGATTCTAAAACAATGTTATATGTTTATGTTCATTTTAATATTTACATTTATATTTTGGTAGTATATAGTTCCAAAATTTTAGATATACCTCCAATTCATATAATTCTTAAATTATTGTGTCTCAAAGTATGGGTTTTGTTTTTATTTTAATATGATACATGGAATTTTAGACTTTTTTGTTAAGCATTTGGAAGACTCATTTCTGTTTTTTCCATTTTGAAATTTTTTGTTTTTTTTTTAGCCATTTGGAAAAAGCCTTATACATTTTGATAAGTTTATATGGTTGGAAAAAAATAACATATACACTTTTTATGTTTTTTACGATTTCCAAAAAAAACTTGTGCCTTTTTCATTCTTTTTTGTTTGTTTATATTAGATATTTGTTATGTTCCATGTTTATGATTCCATAATGAATATTTTATTATTTATTGTAGACATGTCATTTGAAGGCACAAGCAAGCGTACAAGAAAATGAAATTTGTCACCAAAATCACGTGACAGGTATAATGAAGGTCGCCATTTATGGTATCAACAAAATAAGGATGCCATAAATGAGCATAGGAGAGCTACATATAATAGAAAAACGAGTGAAGCCACTCTTGAAAATGATTTTATAATTCCTCATAAGTATCGTACTATGGATGATATAATGGAGAGAACATTTCCTATTAATAGTTCATAATCAAGATATGCTCCTTGTCAGCATAATCTTGTTGTACGATGCCCTCGTGAAAATGTTCATAACATTGGGGAAACATCTTGCAATCTGGAAGAACACCATATTGATAATGTGGATGCAAATGTCCACCCTAACGCTTCTGTTTGTCCAATTGCATGTTTTGATGGCCAAAGGTTGCAAAAAATCCATGGTGGAGGTAATGATGACATTTTGTGTGATGATTTGGATGATAGTTTACTTGGCCATTTGTTTGATAATTTGGATCTAGTTGCTCAAAATATTGGATATTCAAATCCCACTTCTCAAAGTAATGTGGTCCCACCAAGAGAATCAGTCATCCCTGATAGCATTCCACATGGAACAATGGAGGTAAAAAAATGATATTTTGATTTTCGCTGCAATAGTGGTTGTTTTATTACATTCCTATATTTACAAAGTTTTGTTTACTAAACTTATGTTATTGTATTCTCTTCGAATAGGATAGAACTTGTTTTAATAAAGGTCTAGAAATTAATTCCCAAAGTGTTCCATCTACCAACCTGAGAAGTGAAGATGAAGCATGTCATAACCTTCTTGTGCATTCTCCTCGATGATCAAAATGCCATACTAATGTAGATTTTCAATGTTTTTGATTTTCTTTTCATTTTTTAAATTTCTAGTTGATTGGACATTGAACTTTATGGTGTATTATATTTTCTTTGAACATGACACAAGTCATTTCAATAGAGGCATAAAAATTAACTTCATAGATGTTCCATCTACTCATGTTAGAAATGAAGAGGAACCATCTCATAGTGTTCATCCACATCGCCAAAAAAATGTAAATGTTGAGTGCATTTGATATTTTTCTCATTTTTTCATTTACAGTTGCCTGGAAGTTGTATCTTGTAACCTTTTATGGAGAAACCATGATCTCATATCATTAGGTTGAAGAATTGGAATCCAAAACATCAAATTGTAAAACTAATGTAGATGTTTAATGTATTTCCTTTATTTTCAATTTTTGAATCTTTCTTTTTTGGAAATTTAGTTTTATAATGTATTTTATTTTTTTGAAACAAGAAACAACCTCACTCTTCGCCAATACGCAGCATACCGAAACTACATCCCAAAATGTTCCATCCACTAATGTTTGAATCCAGGAGAAACCATCTCATAACCCTCATCCACATGAAGACACAAATGTAAATTTTAAATGCATTTGATTCTTTTTCATTTTTTTCATTTATAATTATTTGTAAATTAAATTTTAAAGTCTTTTATGACAAAGATACCTTTACATCCTCTTAGGTTTGTGAAATGCACACCATAAATTTGGAAAGACATTCCCATAGATCCATTCCATATGCTTCAAATTTGCGAAGGGAATCTCATGTTCTTGAAGATGAAGTACATGTTAGAAGAAATTTTACTCTTCCAAATGGTTTTCAACATGGTTCGGCTAGTAGAGATCATATTCATTTTGATGAAAACATGATTGTAGTGCATAAAAGATTTTGGGCAAAGATAGATATCTTGTTAGATGTCCAACTGTGCCACATTTGCCAAGAATAATCTACCGGAATCCATGTTGTGAGACATTCTGAACGATCTATTTGCAGACGATGTAAGAGTGAAAGAGGAGCCCATCGTTTTTGTTGATATAATAACATGGATCCTGGTGAGCAACCTCATATTTTAAAAGTTCTTACTCAAGTTGAAGAAATGCTAATAGCACGTGTGAATCCTATTTTACAAGTGACACATGCTCGAGGTGGGAAATATAAGTATAGTGGTCATAAAATTAGCTTTCCTCAAGATATTTTCTACAATTATACAAAGCCTTCCCCGACATGTTGAAGATATTGACTTTCTAATTGTGAGGAGACATGCCACTTAGTCTAAATATTATGAATGTTATGTCAAAAGATCTCGAGTGATGGCTACATTGCTTTTCAAAATCCAACATGATCAAAATTATTGATATGTTGTAATTAATTATGATTCAGTGAATGCTCTGCCCGAAAGATCAACAGATGTCTCCTCTAGGCTTAAATTTTTAGATTGTGATATTGAAGAATCTGAGATCAATGAAACTACTAATGAAGGGTTTCCTGCTGAGCATTTTCCCTCTCATCGTTCTTCTTTTGTTGCTTTCCTACCAAATGAACGAAGAGAAGTGGAAGAAATTAGCGAATTTCTTGATAATGTTAATTCTTCACATGTTCAAGACATGGAATGGCCAATATCAAAACCTCTCCAGTGAATAAATATAATACAAAGGGGTTATTAGATATGGCATTCCGAACATTGTTCCCCAATAGTGATGCCCATTGGTTGCAACCACATATTTGTAGTGTTGAACTTCATGAGTATGCATTGCATCTTCTTAGGTACTATGATCAGAGATTTAGAAGCCATCCTCGCTTTTGATATTACTTATTAAACATGATAGTGCAGCATTAGAGCCAAGAAACTGCTGTAGTTTTTGCAAAGAAACATTTACATGATAACTCACCTACAAGAATTGAAGAGTTGTGTCACTAACTATCTGATTTACCAGATAATAAGTTGGATGAGCATATTATGCAGTTTGGTTCTTCTCTAAGAGGTACAAGGGCATACTGGACTAAGTGTCGATCTGGATTGATGGACATGATTACTCAGTTAGGATGTCCATCTTTATTTTTTGCTGAGTGTAGCTAACACAAAGTGGCCAGAGTTGCATAACCTCATGCCCATATATTCACATTCTCATTCTTCAAATGAGCATCATATGAAAATTAAGAATGTTATCTAGTACCCTCACATTGTTGCAAATTTTATGCACCACAGATTCAATGCTTTTTGAGAGGAAGTTATCCAAAAACATCTTAAAGCTAAGGACTTCTGGTACAAGTTTGTGTTCATTTTTTCTATACTTTTTCAACTTTTATTATGATTCTATTTATATTGTTTGTAATAACTATATCTTCATTTTTTTCAGATATGAGTAGCAACATAGAGGTTCAACACATATCCATGGTTTCCTATGGTTAGAAGGCACTCCTGACATGGAAATACTTGATTAGTCAAATAGTTCTGATGTACAACTTGCAAAGATATTCTTCAAGAAATATGTAACTGCATGGAATCCGCGTGACTTACATCATCTCAACATAATGGTTCCACGAAGCCTCAATGATGACCTTGCCTATTGAATTTTGGTTAGATTTTCTCTTATAATCCTCATAATGATTATGAATAATTGTTAAACCATGTCCAAAGACACACCAAGTGTACTGTAGATTCTTTTCTGTGATAAAAGGGCACTATTCTAACATGTCGGGACAATGCTCCATGGGATCTTTGTGATGAATCAAGATTGTTCATAGATGATCAAGGAAGAAAAAAATATGAGCCAACAAGAAATGATGACAGGCTTAATGTACATAACATTGACCTTCTAACAATGTGGAGTGAAAATGAGGATTTCCAGCCAGTGCTTTCTCACTATGTTGTGTTGAAATACATTGCTAAGTATGCATCAAAAGAAGAAAAAGGGTCTGAAAGTTATCATCATATGTTAACTAGAATTTCAAATTCTATTGGCTCTGAGGATCATGCTTTATGTGCATATAGAAAGTTTCTTACAGAAACGATTGTTGACTGTGACATTGGAGCACAAGAAACATTTCATATGTTGCTTAAGCTACCTCTTGTTGTTTGTAGTCAGAAATTTGTTTCCTTAAATGTTGGAAGAAAGGTTTCTAGGAAAATCTCAAGCGATGACTTGCAATGTTCATCTGAAAATACTTTTGCTCAACATTATCAGAAGAGACCTTTTTTCCTTAAACATCTATCTTTGATAGAAAAAACAAGATCTTGGACATTTGATAGCAAGGGTAAACAAGATCCATGTAAGCCTAGAGATGTTCATGCTATTGTTTGGGTTTGGCCACGATTTTTTTCTATTCCTAATGATGCTTTAGAGGAATTTGAAACCTTTTGCTGGACAAAATTTCTCTTGTACAATCCATTTCGTGACATTCCTATAGAAATTGGCCTTTCAGCGGAAATTATTATTGAAAATTGGAGGAATTTTCAATATCGAGCATGGCATGTTGATTGAAATCCATCAATTATAGACAATATTGAAGATGAAGAAGATGGTGATTTTTCTAAGCAGGAAATGAATCTTGAAGATGATTTTCAAGAATGGCAGATTTTCTCTCACTTGGTTCCATGAAATGATGTGAATGTTTATGAGAGTCACACCCTTGGTCGAAGGGACTTTGATATATCCTTTGACTAGGAAAGTACAACTATTTCTGATGATGTTGTAGAAGAAGATATTAATTTTATAAGGAATGCAAAATCAAGCGGTGATATGTTGACCTTTCAAACATAACATTTGCATCTCTAGATTCTTTTTCGGAAAAACAATGAATTGCTTTTGAAATTGTCTTAAAGCACTTTGTTGAATATGAGATTCGTGAGGCTCTTCTTATGATTATTCAGGGCATTGTAGGTACTAGGAAGTATTTCCTTATCCATTGTATTTTTGAAGCTCTTTCTAATTCGTCAAGTAATGGAAGAATCCCTTTGCTTCTTCTTTCCCCAACAGGAACAGTTACTTTTAATATACATGCAAAAACAATACAATCATCTCTAAAAATTCCAATTAAAGATATGCAGCCACTATAGGGGTAGTCACGTGCAGTATTCCAAGAAGAAATGCGACGTGTTAGATATATATTGATTGATGAAATGAGATTTCTAGGATCAAGGTTGTTTATGTAAATAGATGCTCGATTATGAGAAGCATTTCCAGATAAAAAGATTTGTCCTTTGGTGGTAGATGCATCATCCTTGTGGGTGACCTTGGCCAACTTCCTCCTGTGAGAGATAGGCCTTTGTATGTAGGTAATACAACAAGGAAAGTCTTGTTGAACAAATTCAACATTGTTGTCACTCTTGACACAATATTTTAGCAACAAGGGAATAATGAGAAACAATCTTGTTTTTGTAGAGTCCTCAATAACATAAGAAATGTAGAACCTGTTCTTGAAGATTGGGAGTTTCTTATGTCATGGTATGATATGAGGTTGCATCCTAGAGAAAGAGATTTATTTAATGCAACAGTTCACATGTTTCCAAGAAATAATTTGGTCTCCTTCCATAATAGGAATCTTTTAAAATCATTAAATTATCTAATTGCACGATGTGTTGTTGAGCATTCAAGGCATTCAGTAATCAACGGTGTTGATGATGATCAATTGGATTGTGAAGTTTGTGTCGTGGTCAGCGTGTTATGTTAACATGTAATTTATGGGTTGGAGCTGGCTTGGTGAATGGTGCACTTGGTTATGTTAAGGATATATTCTATCCGCATACCTCTAAGCCACCTCAACTTCAAATGTTCACAACTGTTGTATTTGATAAGTATTTTGGTGTTCCATTTGATCCATGAAATCCAAACATTGTCCCTATCACCCCAATGATAAGAGGAAATCAAAAACAAATTCCTTTGAAGATGGCATGGGCTCTTACAATCCACAAGTCATAGGGATTGACTTTAGAATGAGCGTCAGTTGATATTGGGAATAAAGAGCAGCAAGGCCTTACCTTGACATCCATATCAAGAGTGAAATCAATAGATGGTTTATGCATTGCACCGCCTTTTTCTTTTCAATGTTATGCCAAGATGAAAGATAGCACATATATTACAATTAGGAAGAAGGAAGAGAAGTGATTGAAGTTCATATCGCTATGAAATACAACTAATAACATTGTGACCTTCTTTATAGTATGTTTTTTTAATTGCTTTTATTGTCCTCTTGATTTACTTTTAATATAATAATCATTTTCATATATTTATTAGATTAATAAATTCATCATATTCATAGTAATATTTGAGAAAGTTGTTTACATCATTTTTCATGTTGTTCATTTTACTTATTTTTTTTTTTTAAGTGCCTATTTCTCTTTTCTTTGCAATAGACCACTCAAGCATAAACAATGAGTTATATGAAACAATCATTCAAAATCATTTTTACAACTGGTTCATACTGATATTAATATTGTGGATTCATATTACATCATGAAATGAAAAAATGGAGCCTTTGAATATTGGCCA
Organism: Pinus taeda; assembly: GCA_000404065.3. Taxonomy (NCBI): domain Eukaryota; kingdom Viridiplantae; phylum Streptophyta; class Pinopsida; order Pinales; family Pinaceae; genus Pinus; species Pinus taeda. Next base: position 69,263 of record APFE031728582.1, on the reverse strand, counting down.
TCACCATGGCCAATATTCATTTTTTGAATATTGGCCACAATTTTATTCTATTTCCACAGTTTTTTCTTTTGAATTTTGAAATGAGGCTTATATTTGTAGAAATTTTTATATCATTTGGTTCATGTAACACTAGATTGTTTTTTTCATGTAACACTATAGCATTAAATTTTTTAACATAAACAAAAATGTGGTGTTATGTTTTATGTATACATACATAGATATATATGTGTGTGTGTGTGTGCTTATTTATTTGTGCATGCATTTATTGATTTTGCTTTTGTTTTTGTGTCTTTCAAATGCAGATATGGACAATAATGAGGTCATCTATTGTTCCAAAACAATACGTGATATTGTTGGAGCTATAAGATTTCTTTCCTATCTTCAGAACACGTTTGATAGAAAACATGGGTTCCATACTGCATTTATTGATGATCATATTCATGAGCTAGATCAAACAAAGACACATGTAAAATACTTGAAACATGTGCAATAGAGGGAGTTTGGGAGGAGAACAAGAAGGAATTGGTTGGAAATTGTTAAGTATCGTGATCATTACCCTGTTGATTTGAATTGGTTTTGCTTTTGTCGTCGTTCTAGTTGTGTTTTGGAGGTGGTCACTCCATAGATGAATTTTGAAACATTGTATGAAGTTTAGTTTTGTAGTGGAATTATTTCATGTAAAGAAGACAAACAATTTATGTTAAGACTCAATGTTCTTGTGGTTGCAATGTCGGTTAAATTGATTATTTTAAACACTAATGTTGCTTTTATGTACAAAATTGTATAACTCTGGTCTTAAAATGTCCTATTATGTTGTACTTTTTTAAATCCAATGTGTGCGATTTAGATGTCTTTTTTTCATCTATGTTTCTTTGCTCCAATGGGAGTGTTACAATTTTATATCTTTCTCTTGCATTTCTAATTGTTGTGGTATTTTGTGTGGATCCCTTCACTTTTTTCACGTCTTTCATAAATGAAACTATTTTTTACATTTATAATATTATTGTTTGGATTTCATGTTCTAGGTGTTTATATCAATATTCTTGAGATTTATACTATTAATATATTCATGTATTGATATCAATCTATTTATGGCTTAAGTTTTTTTTATTGTTTATAATGTAGTGATATAAATGTGTTATTATTAATGTAATGATGATTTATCATGTTTTAATGCTTTATGGTTTGCAATTTGGTTCTTATATTGGTTTTGGTTTAGGTATTTTTATCATTGTTTTGTGTTATAGCATTATTTATGTTTATAATATTGATGCCATGGATTTAGGGCTTAGTTTTGGTTTACTATTTCCTTGGGTTTATAATATTGAATGATTAAGTTTATTTGTTCTTTAAGTTTGTAATATTAATAATTCCTTCGGTTTATCATTTATTCCCTTTGGTTTATTAATCCCCACTATTAAGGTTTAAATAATAGTCATAAATGGCGGAAGCGCGGAGCAGAACAGAGTTTGAAACTTAGGGTTTGCAGCAACGATCAGGGCAGGAAGCGAGAGACGGCGGATTCCTTAAGAGAGGTTTCCAGTGAAGAGATTCGAACAGTTAAGGAATATTAAGCAAGAGACAGGGTTCTATCAAAGCCGTTGAGAACTGAGGGGCGCGATGGAGAGCGGGAAAGTGAGGGGAGAGATCCCCTCCTATAAAAACTTAATAGCAGGTGAAGCAAGTGGGAGCAGGTCATAGAGCAGGACAAGGGGGAGCAACAGAGAGGCACCGGTCCTCGGGAACCAGTCGCAAACCAAATCAGGAGGCCGATGTTTACCAAGGGCACAGGAAAAACCCAGGTATGTTATTCCTAATAACAAACTTGAAGAATATAGATGTTATATGAGGGATCATGCTTTAATCTACAAGTTTATTGGGTTTTGGCCTACTGAGAGGGATCTAGTAAAATGGATCCAGCAACGCTAGAAACCAAAAGGACACATAGATTTAAAGTTGGGGTCGAAAGGGTTTTTTACAGTAATTTTTGCTAACTTGGAAGACAAGGAAAAAACCTTTGAAGAGGGGCCATACTTCATGAATAATGCAGGACTGTTTATGAGACAGTGGGAAGAAAGATATAACCCAGAGAATGAGAAAATGCTAGCTGCTCCTATATGGGTCAGACTATTTGGCTTACCAGTAGAATTCTGGGACCTGGATATTCTTAAAGGAATTGGTAATTCAATCGGGACTTTTGTCAAAGTGGTTGAATCAACCAAGAGGGGGAAATATACGTCTTACGCTAGAATATGCGTCTACATGAATATAACAGAGCCACTACTAGAATATATAGAGCTAGAATACCAGGATGAGATTTGGCAGCAGCCACTGGACTATGAGCATATCCCCTTTAGGTGCAGACGGTGCCATGAGTATGGACACCTGTTCAAGCAATGTCCGCAAAATAGAGAAGAGGAGATTATTAAAAAACAAGAAGAAGAACAAAGAAGGGCAGAAAAAATAGAGGGAGGAAAGGTAGGTTTTCAGGAGGTTAGCAGAAGGAATAGATCAGGGAAAGAAGGAGAAAAGCTACAAGAAAAGTCAAAACCCATAATAATAGAAAACTAGAACAAATTTCAAGTCCTTCAAGAGAACGAAGATGAGGGATCGGATATAATGGATGAAGAAGAAGAGAATGAGAGGGAACCAATGGAAGCTAGCAAGGAACAAGGGATGAAAACACAACAGTGGCCAGGGAGAATGAAGAGGAGATGGGGGTAAATCCTGAGATAACTCCAGAGCAAATCCAGATGGAATTTGGGTCACAAAATGATTCAGGGATAGAAGAAGAGAAAATTATGAGGAAGTTGATACAAGAATGGAAAAATATTGACGAGAGATTTATTCCAGAAACTCAAAAACAATTATACAATGATACATTCCAAAAATACAAAGAAAAAAGAGGCAGAGCAGGGGAAGAAATAATAGGACAAATAGGGTCTTATGAAAATAAGAGCATAGGAATGGAAGGCACTGGAAAAGGAGGACGGAATAGGGGAAGAAGAACCCTAAATGAGACAATTCAGGCTGTAGGTGAGATTCTGGTTAACTCAGGTAAGGTTATACCTCTATCGAAGGTTTTCCAACAACCACCCAAGAAGTTATAAATGATAATTACATCCTGGAATATTAGGGGCCTCAACAGTAAGGGAAAGAAGAGGTATTTAAAGGAGAGATTGAGAAAGGACAAACCAGGAATAGTAATAATCCAAGAAACGAAAATCATTATGCAATAGATGGAAAGAATAATTAAAAAATTAAAAATACAATATGAAGTAATGGGACAAGATGCAATCAACACTGCAGGAGGGTTAGCAATTATGTGGAATCCGGAGGAGCTAATTTTTGAAAACTGGACAAGTCTACCCAGAATCTTAACTAGCTCTTGTAGAGTGATAGGATCCGTAGAGAGAGTTCTTATTGCAGGGGTATATGGACCACATATAGCGGGGGAGAGAGAAAGATTCCTAAAGTATGTAAAAGAAGCTAGAGGACTCTATCCAGAAATGTCGTGGATAATAGGAGGAGATTTTAATTTGATAAGAATAGTGGATGAGAAAAAAGGAGGAATAAGGAGGAAAGATCAGTTTATGGAAATGTTTAATGAAATGATTTCTGAGCAGAGGCTGGTAGACATGAAAACTATTAATGGTATTTTTACATGGAACAATCGTCGAGGAGGAAAAAATCAGATCGCCTCCAGACTGGACAGGTTTCTAGTATCTGAGTCGATCATGAATAGAGATGTATTTCTGGAAGCCAAAATAATGCCAGCTCTTGGTTCAGACCACTGGCCAATTAGGCTAGAGATAGATATTAAGAAAAACTCGAGAAAAAAGTCGTTCAGATTTGAATCCTTTTGGCTTAGGAATCCCCAGTTTTTGGAAAAGGCAGAGGAGTGGTGGACTCAAAGTACATTGCAAGGAAAAGGGAAAATGCACACTTTCCAGCTAAAATTAAAAGAATTGAAGGGGGAGATTAAAAAATGGAACAAGGAGGAGTTTGGGAACATCATGGAGGAGAAACAGAGATTAGAACAGGAAATGGAAGAAATCCAACAAAAATAATAATAGAAGGAAGATCAGAGGAACGCTGCAAGGCAGAAGGACTCTTAGTAAGTAAGCTGAAGGAGAGAAGGAAGCAAGAGGAGATCCTATGGAGGCAGAAATACAGGATCAACTGGTTAAGGGAAGGAGAAAGAAATACAAAATTCTTTCATCAGGGAATGGTACAACATAGATAGAGAAACATGATCCTATCCATAAAAAACGAAGAAAGGGAAAGGGTAATAGAGCAAGAAGGGATTGAGAAAGTCCTAGTTGATTACCATAAAGACATCCTGATCAAGCCTCAAAATGATCGGGCAGCCGCTATTGAGAAGATATGTAAGGAAATTCCCAAGTTGGTTACAGAGGAGCAGAACAAAGCCCTGATGCGAGCAGTGACTATAGAAGAGTTAGAGGAAATAGTGATGAACATGAAGAAGGGAAAGGCTCTAGGCCCGGATGGGTTTACAATGGAATTCTTTCAATCAAGATGGAGATTTCTGGGTAAAGAGATTTTGGAATTAGTTGAGGAATCCCATATGAAGCAGAAGGTATGGCCAGCGTTAAACTCAATCTTTTTTACTTTAATACTGAAGAATGCCAACTCAGAAAATGCGCAGGGCTTCCGCCCAATTGATTTATGTAATGTCATTTATAAAATCATAGCCACCCTCATAGAAAAAAGGATAAAACCCCTCCTGGAAAATTTAATCTCCCTAGACCAAACAGGGTTTTTCGAGGGGAGACAAATTCTTGACGGGCTGGTGGGAACTCAGGAAGTCATCACACCATAAAGGAAAAGAAGCATAAAGGAATCATGATAAAGCTAGACTTCTCTAAAGCCTATGACCGATTGAATTGGAAATATCTTAAAAGAGTCCTAGAGTCCTTTGGGTTGAGCAACAGATGGATAGAATGGGTACTCAATATGATTTCAACACCGAATTTCTCAATTCTCATTAACGGGATACCCTCAACTTCCTTTAACGCCTCAAGAGGAATAAGGCAGGGGGACCCTCTTTCGCCTTTCCTCTTTATTATGGCGGCATAGGGGTTAGGGAGGTTCTTCAAAAAGGAACAGGGGGAAAGAAAAATCAAAGGTCTCAAGCTATGGGGGAGCAATCTTCCAATAACTCATCAACAGTTTGTTGATGACATAATGCTGTTCTGTGAAGCAACAGTAAAAGAAGTCAAGGCTATAAAAAGAATCCTGGATATATTCATGGAGGCTTCAGGTATGGAAGTGAACAAGGAAAAGTCCTGTACCTTTGTTTTCAATACCCTAGATTCAATTAAATCTCATCTTACAAGGACTTTAGGGTTCAAACAAGGAGAGCTACCAACTAAGTACCTTGGAAATCACATTGATTTTCATCCAACCAGAATGGTAAACTGGCTACAGGTTATAGAGAAAATCAAAAATAAAATGGGAGGCTGGGCGTTCAGAACCTTGAATATAGCGGGGTGCATTGTCCTTGTTAAATCAGTCCTACAAGAAATTCCCATTTATCCTTTGTCTATAATAGCGGCCCCCAAAGGAGCCTGCTCCAAGATAAAAGAACTATATACTAAATTTATTTGGGGAGGCCCTAATCAGCAGAGGAAATGGGCCTTAGTTTCCTAGAAACATCTGTCAAAAAGGAAAGAGGAAGGAGGCCTTGGATTAAGAGACCCATAAATGCTAAACAGGATGTTGGGGGTTAAATTATGGTGGCGGTGGATGAGAGGGGGCAATGATCTCTAGAAGAAGATATGGACTCACAAGTACAACATGCCAAGAACTACGAAAGAGATCCTTAGGGTGGAAGAGACCCCAAAAGGATCTTCAATTTGGAACTTGGCAAGTCAGAATAGGAGTATAATCAACAGACATGCGTTCTGGCAAATAAGAGGAGGAAGAAATGCTAGATTTTGGGAAGAAGGTTGGCAGCAGAGAGACAGACTTGGTAATATACAAACTCTCCAGAACATACAACAAAAGGCGCTCAGGGAAGGAAGGAAATATGTAAAAGATTATTGGAGAGACAGAGAGTCAGAAGGTATATGGAGGAAATGGAGAAAGCCAGAAGAATGGATGGAAAACATCAACCAAGATCAGCAAAAAATAATACGAGAAAGAAGTTGAATCAAGGAAGATAAAAGTTAGGAATGGGGAAGATATTTTGAGGTTGGGGAAATCCATGAAAGGTTCCTTCACGGTTAAGGAAGCATATTATCTGATCGGTGTTTAGGAAAGGATAGAGGTAAACCCGGAATGGAAAATCATGTGGGAAGGTAAATGGTGGCTTAAGATAGCCTTATTTGCATGGCTGGTAGGTAAGGAAAGGATATTAACATGGGATAATATTCAAAATAGGGGCCTTCTCGGCCCTTCGAAATGAAGTCAATGCAATAAAGAGAACGAAACCTAGAACCATATCCTAAATAATTGTTGGTATGCAGTGAAAATTTGGAATGAAACAAGCAAGCTCTACGGTAAGGAAAGGAGAGACCCCAGAGATATAAAACGAACCATTTTCCTATGGCATAAGGAAAAATTCAATTGCAAAGTCATTAAACGGGCATGGGACTTGACAGTGGGGTTCACAATCTGGTTTCTCTGGAAAGAAAGAAACCAAAGAATTTTCCTTGATAAACATATAGAACCAGATGAAACGTGGAAGGGCGTCCTAAGGGCTGTTAAGGAAACAATCTTAGCGGAGGATTGGAATGAGGAGGAATGGAAAATGAATCCGGAGGAGGGACAAATATTGATAAATCTGAATATGAAATATGAAATGTTACACCCCAGAAAAGAGATTAGGAAGAATAAACAGGCTCAAAGTCCCGAGCAATTCAATTATCCCAAAGAGAACTTCATTAAGTTGAACTTTGATGGGGCTTCCAAGGGGAACCCAGGCAACGCAGGTTTCGGTGGAACCTTCAGGGACAGTGAGAAAAACATCAGATGGATTTATGCAGAGTGGGGAGGAGAAATGACAAACAACGAAGCTAAACTATGGGCAGTTCACCAGGGATTGAGGATAGCAGCAAGGAATAACTACAAGAACTTAGAGATAGAAGGGGATTCGCAGGTAGTTATTGAGATGATCCGAAAACTTAATAATGGAAAAAACTAGGAGTAGATAGTGAGCAGCTGGAGAATGGCTAGAATAGTGTAAGACATGGGAGAAATCCTCAAGAGTTTCGACTACTTAATAATCAACCACATCAGGAGGAAAGGTAACAGGGCGGCAGATCTCCTCGCCAACTGGGAGAGTAATGACCCAGAAGGGAAGGTTGATAGCAGCTGGAAGAATGAACTGGAGAAACCGAGGTGGAAGGAGTTGGTCATCATAAAAAATCAAGACCATGACACAGCTACAAATCAACATGAATGAGCACAAGAGCCCCCCGATCAGGGTGAGCTAGACGGTGGGTAAAGGACCGAAGTACAAGCGGGAGGGAATGATCTCCACAGCAGGAGAAGATCAGGTAATGATGGCCCAGAGAAGCCGGGCCATTAAGAGGATTCACATATCAAGGTGGAGAGTCAGGGAATAGGGCGGACAAGAGGTGATCGCGACTGCCTGTCAGATGGAAACGACAAGTCTGTAGGCTCAAGCAAGGATCGACAGGACAGGGACGACAATCGTAGGAACAGGTGGCAGAAGGACTATGCCCTCATTGCAAGAGGATGGCAGAGAACGCAGGCGCGCAAAGGCGGAAGGCGTATTAAATACCAGAAGAGTAGGGAGGATAGAAAAATCGACGCGAAGAGGAGATTAGTGAGAAGAACAGGTCCTGAAGGCTGAAAGCAACAGGGTAACGAGATTAGAGCCGAGACGCAGGTGAAGATGGAAACCAGAAGGCAAGGGAGAAGTAGGGAGACTGCCGCCAACGAAGGGGATAATAAGTGGAGCGCCAAGGATAAAGGAAAGGTGCTGGAGCAAGACGCCAGAGAGACAGTCATGGCCTCGGATGACAGTGAAAAGGAGGTGGAATTGTTCAATTTAGAAGAGGACAATGGCCACCAGACGTGGGCTAAACGGCGAAGAAGAGAAGCCATCGAAATAGAGGGCAGTCAGGAGTTATGGGAGAACGAAGGATGGAGATGACGTGGGCACAGAGGAGTTAAGGGAGAAGACATCGAGTTTGGTTCAAGCAGGTGGACAACGAAAGGAGAGGGTAGCAGGAGAAGGGACATAGGAGGTAGGAGAGGACAACGAGGTAGGGGCAGGGGAAAAACAGGGAGTGAAAGGCAGGAGGAGGCTCCATCTTATGAAAGGAAAACCAGAGCTTCAGTGGGAAGGAAAGTGCAGTTTGCTGAATCGGCCTACTACCAAAATAACAAGAAGGGAGTCAAGAGAATTATCTAGCATTTAGAGGAGGAGGCTATTCAGGACCAATCTGACCCAGAAATGGAGGATTAGGTTTATCTCCTCCCGGATCCGGGCCACACGAGAGGACGCATGACCCTTTATAAACAAGCATTGCATGTTTATTGGGTCATGAAGAGGCTACTTGCCAAATCCATGGAACAAGTAGCAATGGAGATGGCAGAGCTTTCTCAAGGGATTCCTAATCTCAAGAAGGAGCTGAAGAATATTCAGATTACCCTACTCATGCAGGACAGAAGGATGGATGAAATACAATAGCAGCTAAAGCAATGCCATGCAGATATCAAGAAGGATATGGACCAACAGCCAGGTAAGGAGGCATAGTCTTGTTGTTTTTCATCCTTTTTTGTTTTTATATGAAGACTGTAGAAATTAGTTTGATCATCAAATTTTGTAATGATGGTTATAGAAGGAAGATAGGGAAAATAGGTAGTCTCTGTGAATGTATTGTGCATATAGCCTGGACAAACAGACTTAAGGTGTTTTATTTTTGGATGGCGTTAAAAGACTTAAGATGGCCAAAAATACCCGGTTTCCCCTTGGGCGGGTTGAGGTCATCACATTTTTGTAATGATTTTGACTTGATGAAATAGAAGCAGCAGTCCCTCCGCAGTTTACAAAAAAAAAAATGAATAGTCATAAGGTTTAATATTAATCCCTTACATTTACAATGTTTATCCCTTCAATTTATTAACATGTTGCTTTCATAATATTAACAATCCCTAGGGTTTATTGATCCATTAGATTTATAATATTCATAGTCACGTGGGTTGATCAATCTGTTGGGTTTAAAAAATATTTCCTAGTAATCCCTTCTATTTTTAATATTGATCCCTTTCCATTTATGATCCCTTTGGTTTCTAATATTTTTCCGTTGGGTTTATTAATTCCCAATGGTTTATAATATAAAATTCTTGGGCTTCTTCATTCTTTAAATTTTTAATATCTTGAGGTTTTAGTGTTAATCCCTTGGGTTTATTATATCAATCCCTTTAGTTTATTATTCCCTTGGGTTTATATTATTAGTCCCTTTTGTTTAATAGTATTCCCTTAGGTTCATAATCCCTTGGGGTTTTAGTATTAATCACTTAGGTTTATAATATAAATCGCTCGGCTTTATTTTTCCCAAGTCAAACA